>CABEEJ010006808.1:0-16292 GCA_901482245.1 Timema douglasi | reverse complement strand
GGGTAATCTGGGATTAAAATACCAGTAAACAGCACTGAGAAGGGTCTCATCCTTGGTGCTCCTCTTAGCTGGGCTGCAGGTGGTGGGTAATCTGGGATTAAAATACCAGTAAACAGCACTGAGAAGGGTCTCATCCTTGGTGCTCCTCTTAGCTGGGCTGCAGGTGGGGGGTAATCTGGGATTCAAATACCAGTAAACAGCACTGAGAAGGGTCTCATCCTTGGTGCTCCTCTTAGCTGGGCTGCAGAAGGTGGGTAATCTGGGATTAAAATACCAGTAAACAGCACTGAGAAGGGTCTCATCCTTGGTGCTCCTCTTAGCTGGGCTGCAGGTTGGGGGTAATCTGGGATTCAAATACTAGTAAACAGCACTGAGAAGGGTCTCATCCTTGGTGCTCCTCTTAGCTGGGTTGCAGGTGGGGGGTAATCTGGGATTCAAATACCAGTAAACAACACTTAGAAGGGTCTCATCCTTGGTGCTCCTCTTAGCTGGGCTGCAGGTGGGGGGTAATCTGGGATTCAAATACCAGTAAACAACACTGAAAAGGGTCTCATCCTTGGTGCTCCTCTTAGCTGGGCTGCAGGTGGGGGGTAATCTGGGATTCAAATACCAGTAAACATCACTGAGAAGGGTCTCATCCTTAGTGCTCCTCTTAGCTGGGCTGCATGTGGTGGGTAATCTGGGATTCAAATACCAGTAAACATCACTGAGAAGGGCCTCATCCTTGGTGCTCCTCTTAGCTGGGCTGCAGGTGGGGGTAATCTGGGATTCAAATACCAGTAAACATCACTGAGAAGGGTCTCATCCTTAGTGCTCCTCTTAGCTGGGCTGCAAGTGGTGGGTAATCTGGGATTCAAATACCAGTAAACAACACTGAGAAGGGCCTCATCCTTAGTGCTCCTTTTAGCTGGGCTGCAGGTGGGGGGTAATCTGGGATTCAAATACCAATAAACATCACGAAGAAGGGCCTCATCCTTAGTGCTTCTCTTAGCTGGGCTGCAGGTGGGGGGTAATCTGGGATTCAAATACCAGTAAGCATCACTGAGAATGGTCTCATTCTTGGTGCTAATGAGGGTACATTTATTCTAAATATTACTTTCTTCATCCCACTCAATCATTTTAAATATGCGATGTGGCTATTCTGAACGGTTATTTAGAAGTTATTCACATCTATATTAATATTTAATTGTATCATATTATATTATTTATTTATTTGAGGTATTTTACTTGCACTTTCTTAATCGACTGATCATATCAGCCTACGAGAATTTCTTTGAGCGAGAGTGAAAGTTTCTAACAATTTTGCTGGTAAATGTATTTTTCACATTATTTCCATGGTTATTTTACATACCACAATCGTTATGGGACCAGCGGCTTTACTGATACTCCGAAGGAAGTTGTGCTACGGACTTTTATCACTCAATAAAAATCCACTTATCCGAGTTGGGTTTGAACCCACTAATATCCGAACCTGAGGAGAGAACTTTATCCCAAAACCACCGGGGTTAACTATATTATATTATCAATACTGTATTGTTTAAGATTGGTAGAATTTAAATAGGAAATAGAACTGATGAGTTTGTTTGCTACCACCATATCTTACTACCCCTACAGGATATTTGAAATTCAATTTTGCAAATTTAGTTGGATTTATGAGTATAGAATTTAGAGAGTTGTTCAAATATTAAGTAAAATCAGCGTCAGAATACGAGTCCTGGATTCCACCCCTGATTTCTCCATCATGGTCAAATCAGAATATATAAATTTTGAAAATTGAAAAATGATATCTAAGAGGGATTATCTCCACTAAAATGCATTAACAATAGTTTCGGCTATTTTTTTCATTAGAATATATAAACCTTAAATTTAATCAGCTTGCCAACCATTGTGGGTCAAAAATAATATAAATTCAACTGGTTAATATATTGGATATGATTTTTTATTTGATAATTAATCTGACGAGATCTCAAACGTTTTTCCTGGACGACTAAATTCCTAATCCACACCTGTGGTTGCATAGTATAATGCGTCATTCTATTGTTATACAGTGTTTTCATTAAGAGTGAGAAGGGTTTTAAATCCTGGCTATGTGTATTTCGAGCTATTTTTCCTCAAATGGTTTTCCACTCTTCATACACTCAAAGGTATATCCATTTCCTCTATTTCATTAGCGTAATTAAGAGGGGATGGAAGGCGACGCGAAAAAGTTTTTAAAAATGCAAATATTATAGCAAACAATTTTTTCTGCAAAAGAAATAACATACTGCTCACAAAAAGTTTAATTTTTCACAGGTGACCTGCCGGTCTAGGGGTAAGGTGCCAGACATCTGTGTTAGAGTTCCGGGGATCAATCCTCTGCCCCTCTACAAATTTATCTAATCTCCAAACTCTTCCTTCATCTCTGACAAGACGTGTATTAATCACAGCTTGTGAATTTGAGGAAAGCCAGGCCTCCACCGTGGTTCGGATCCCACGTTAAACTGTAGGTACTCCATTTCATCTCACATTCGCCCTACCATTACACATTAACGTAAGTGCGTATAACCCAAACTGGTAGTAAGACATGGTGCTGGTAATAATAATTATTATTATTTTCCACACATAGTTATATCAACAGTTCCTTAATATAATATGTAATCATAAAAATACTAGAATTTGAAATCTTGATATAAAGAGAAAATGTTCTCAAAAAATTCTAAGATTCCTTTGACAGACATTCAAGAACTGTTGGTATCGCCATATGAAGAAAATTAAATTATTGTCTCTAATAGACCTATATTTGATATATTTTGTTGAAAACCTTGCAAAAGTATTGACTTTAACTTGCATTTCCAACCATCCACCCTGTTTAAAGTGTGTAACCCGAATGGGTTGTGAAACGCCATAAAAGAACCAAATATTTGACTACATTTCTTAACATGTTCTGTTCTCGCAGGTTACGGTAACCTAACTCCTAAAACGCAGTCAGGCAAGGTGGTGACGATGCTCTACGCCCTGTTCGGCGTCCCTCTGATGCTGATGTGTCTCTCTAACCTCGGCTCTCTATTGGCCGGGACCTTCCAGTTCGCCTACTCACACAAGTGCTGCTCCTCTTGTGGCCATCAGGGGAACCACCGCAGCAACGCGCAGAAACAGCAACACCACTGCCTCTACGACAAGCAGAGGACACCCTCCTGCTCGCAGTACCAGAGGAGGCCCAGCAGGGCGCCCTCGTACTCCTCGTGTCAGCAGCAGAACAAGAACGACTCCATCCCCCCTCCGCCCTTGGTCACGTGCACCATCAACCCCAGGGGGAGTGGCAGGCTGATCCAGGCGAGACCTCGCCCCAGGCCGCTTACCCCGGAGGTCCGGAAGCTACTAACGGAATGCGCGGAGTACACCCTCGCCCAGGAGAGTCCCTCGCCCGACCCGGGGGCGACCAGAATACTACGCGAGTTGAAGGACCCCGAGGCAGGTGTCGTGGCTGAGGAAGACGAGGGTCAGGACGAGGAGGAAGATGTGGAGGCGGATGATCGTGATGATGGTGACATTGAGCACTGGTGCGCTAGGTTTGTTCTTAGTCTAGGTCTTTTGTCACGTTATTTTCTTAAATAAGCCTCTTAAGACCATTCTTGGGACAATATAATTGTATTGTAGGGAATATTTAGTTTTGATAATACATTCTCCCTGGCACTCATTCATTCTATCAAAGTCATTTATCTTCATTCTTTTGACCCCTGATACTCCCATTTCCCTGTCACAAATCACCTAATGTACCCACTACTTAACTTTACCTACCCAACTAATTAATGTTAGTGATTTCCGCCCCTTACTGCTCTAGCATCCGAACTCACCTACCCCAACATTTACCTCTCCATCTTCATCCAATCAAAGTCAGTGATCTTCATTCCTAGAGTAGCCTCATGACTTCTTTGGTGCTGACTGACAGATCACAGCTGACAACTGACAGCTTTAAAAAGTTACCAGACCAAACTACGTATCCCTGTGCCGAACCAAATGATCTGCAAAAACATGTGTTTAGCAGCTGTCACTTCTGACAATCAAAATTTAGGCATATATCTAAATTTTGACTGCAAAAAGTCAGCTGTGAGCTGTTAGTCAGCACCAAAGAAGCCATGGGGCTACTCTATCTATATAAACTCGCCCCATTCCTCCCCATTTTTATCAAAGTTTACGATCCCTTCACATTTAAAATCACAGTATGGAGAACCATCCATATACACTCTGTAACTATTCGAACCCCAGATGAATTATCGACTAGATATAGTTCTAGTCTAATACCTTCGCCACGAATAATCATATTATAAGATAAACACAAGGTTTGCTGTTGCATAAATAAGAATAGAACTAATCTCCTTGGACATTTAACTACGGAAAGGGTGAGTGACCATTTGGTAAGGAATGCTTCTCAGTTGAGTCGGTCTTATTAAAGTGAGGCGCTCGTGGATTAGCGGTTGGTTAGATGACTAGGTGAGTCAACCTGTTTATTCTATTGTTGACTTAACCTAAAATTACTAGCTCTCTGGAGTTAACAAGCTTGAAATCTCATGGACGTGCAAGAATGCCAGCTCTCCATTAAAACCTCTCCTAAGACACCTCCATTGAGTCTCTAGCCTGGGACCCAACCTAAGCCCACTACAAATACATTTTCACATAATCCTCCCATTGATGTATTGGCATAACAAGGGGTTTCGTGTCTTCGGTTTTCCGACTTAAAATTTTGTGCGCATGCCTGTTGTCAACCATAAGTGTCTCTTAATGTCACTGAATGCTCTCAAAACATAAATAAAAATATTTTGTGATCAGTATTCAAGTAACATAACGTAAAAGTTTAATAAAAACACATTAAATAATTTTAAACTGTTTGAAAACAAAGTGTTCACTAAAATGAATATCAGCTGGTCAGGGTTCAACAACTTGGAATAGAAGCTCAGCGTAGCTACAAAATAAAGAGTAAAATGAGGACATGAAGCAAGCAAACTAAATATATAAACGAAGCCGTCTGCATACCATTGACAAACAAATGAAGTACTAAATAACCGTATTGGCACTCCTTTGAACATGATTGGCTGGAAGAAACACTGAACGTCACGTCAACGTTATGCTAAGTGGATCGTGATGGCTTCGATTTTTTTTAAACACTAGAATAATCATTATTTCACTTTAAATTAACGATACGTTAATGAGAACCCCTGAATGTCAATCAGATGCGTTATCGGTATTTATCCAAGGTTGACTTCCCTTCCGCAGATGAGATGGGATGGTAGACTATATGCATGATGAATAATTATTGTAAGATTGGAGTTGGTATAATCCTCCAATTAGCCATAAATCAAGCAACCAATCAGTAAACTATTAAGTGTTTGCACAAGTCATTAGCTTGCACTATCTAACACACGTGTTTAGGTTCTGATCATTTAATTAAGGAACTTATATATATATATATATAACATGTGGGTCAATTTATGGTGTATTTATTAGTGTTATTTAACTTCCACGTCCCTTAAATGAATGGCCAAAACAATACATGAATTACAAACTAGCTTAATTCTAGAAGATAAACAAAACCCATATCGTGGTCGTTTAGTTAGAAATCACTATGGAATCAAACATTCCAATTTAACCAAAGATTTATTTTTGTGGCAATTAACTTATGTACAATTTTCATAGGAAGGGCCTTTTAGAAAATTCAAACATATTAATTTTTGTCAGTATTGGAAACTTGTTATTATATTGCATTAGTGTTATTTTATAAGCAATGATGATATATATTAAAATTGACAGCTAAATATCATATGACTAAATGTATGAATACATTAAAATAGATTTAGTCACTTTTATAGCTTTCTGAAAAATAAAAAACGACACCTGGACACGGGAATCGAACCCAGGACCTTTGGCTTAGTACGCCCATGCTCTAACAACTGAGCTATCCAGAAATAGTCTTCTTTTTATATCTTTCACATAATCTTATTCTTATGAAAATTGGACAGTAACTAGGAAGAAGTGCTACCGACGGGATTAAGGTGTTTGAAAATTATTTTATTGATATCAATATTATCATAAAAACGCTAAAAATAGTATGATATCAAAGCTATGATTAATGTTTTAGCAGACACTTTAATCCGCTTTGGTGCCCATGTGGTCTAAGAAGTCTTACTCCCTCTATGCTGGATTACCCTTGACAGAAAAGTCAAATATTGCTTCTTTGCCATTTGTTTTGGAGGTAGTTTTCAAAATGTGGTTTTCCCATCCCCTTTCCATGATAATATGAATGAATTTCCTATAAATATCATATACGAGAGTAACTTGTAAGGTAAACACTGTTTGTTACAAATAGACCTCAAATTTTAGGTTTTTATTTTCCTGAGTAGATATCTGTACAGGAAGTTGTATATGTTCATTTCATGGACACTTAATCAGAAAATTACAGAATTTTTAGAGCTTATAATTGTCTATTTTGGTGTTAAGACCTATTTTACAATGAGACCCTAACAAAAATATTTTAAGAAATTAGTTTATTTTTAACAAACTTGTGAGAGTTATTTTTCCAAACTGACTATACTGCATTTAGTTGATTCTTGGAAGCGATGTACAAAAGAAGGACAGAATACAGCTAACAACGCTTTCCTAGCTCCGATATTTCCATGAATCCTAATCCCATTGAACAAAAGGCGTGCTCTACTCTGACAACTGTTAGTCAGTAACTCCATATCGTGCACTGAGCGAGAGTCAAACTGAATCATCACTTACAAACTGGCCAAGGTCACAGACAAGCGCATAGTTTTTTTGGGCTCACAGTGTGAATCAATAGTTTGGTAAAATGTTACAGTGCAACTGTAATGGTGAATGTAAAAACTCTTAGAGCCACCTTATTTTCCAGTGCCTTGAGGAATTTTAACAAAAAAAAACAAGAAACACTGACTCATTTTTTCAACAGTGCACTAAAGGACCTCACTCTTGACGAGGATAAAGTTTTGCTTGCCTTCACATATGCTGCTCCTTACATGGCTCCTGTTATGCAGTAACTGTAGGTGTTCTACTCCTCTCTTGTCCACGTGACATGCCTTGTCCATGGCCTGAATCCAGTGGCAGAGTAAATTAGACTGGAATTTCCAAAGGTGAACTTATCTCCGCAGTGAAGAAAATGTTCATCAAAGCCCCAACAAGAGTACAGGATTTTCGAGAGATGCCCCCCAAACCTGTGCTCACACGATGGAGAACATGGCAAAAGGCCACTGAATACTTTAGTGATCATTTCCTGGGGGTCAAAGAAGTCGTGAACAGTCTGGAGGAGGATGGTGTCTGCTTAGCCCAGGATAAAAAAAAAAAAGTGTTTAATGATCCGTCTATTCATAACGATTTTGTGTACACAAAGTCTCACAACACATTCCTTGAAGGAATCATTACTGCTATGGTAAGTACAGGGAAATCCATGTATAAACAAACAGAGATTATCTATAATGAGAATCAAATAATAGTTGAAGCACCAGGTTTAGCTGGGGAGAAAGTTAAAACAAAATTGGATAGAGTGCTTGAGAAAAACGCAGAAGTTAAGAGACTTTGTGCCATAGCTGACATTTTGACTAGAAAGTCAAATTGAATGTGAAATCATTAATCATCCTTTTCCCAAGTATAAATACTCTCCCATAACGTCAGCGGATGCAGAACGAGCTTTTTCAGCAACATAAATTAATATCAAGTGACTAACGCCATAGTTAAACAGTCGAAACCTTTAAAAAAATATTATTTATTGTAAGGTCAAGTATGGGAGATGTATTGAAAATATTTGAAAGTTTTGACGATATTAACTCTTCTGTGTGTATGTATTGCATATTTAGTTTTTTTAAAGAAATGTGGAAGAAAAGTAGATATTAATTAAAAGCAGTGTAATCTTTAAACTTCTAATTTTTTCTTAGTTTATTTTACGACCTAGTTTTTGTTTTATAAAGCCCAATTATCTCACTCCAAGAACCTATTTTAGGCAAATAAAACTGAACTTAAGACCTAAAAATCCAAGATTTACTTATAAGACTATAAAAACTTTATTTACCCAAATACATTTTACCGTTAATATTATTTACAGCATTTATTTTCCAGTATAGCCCCTATTGATATTCTGGCATTTTTGTCCGGCCGTGGCAATAGCTTGAAGATCATATCATAATAAAATTCGGCCTACAGTCCAATAAATTCTTCCATTTTTTTTACTTCTTAATCAACTCAAGCAAACAACTTCAACTCTTTAAAATCATGGTCACTTTTTTGGGGGTAGATAGGAATTGCGTTATTTAGGTTGACATCTGGCTCAATGGAGAAACCATCAACGCAGACGTATATTATGCAACACTGACAAATCTACGGCATTATCTAAATTTACCGGTGGAGCCTACTTCTTAGCGGGAGTGTTTACTTCACGACATCACGCGACCACACGTCGAAAGAAAAAATTATTTGGGAAATCTTCGACCATCCTGCTTACAGTCCTGACCTTAGGACTTCCAACTTAAAAAAAATGGGTTTTTTGGGTGTCAAATGGATTTAAACTAATGAATAGGTGATAAAAAAAGGTATGCTTCTGTGTTGAGAGGACTGTAAAGTTTGAGCCACGCCTGGACAAATACCTGAATACCAATGGGGATTATATTAAAATCTAAGCAGATGTTTTAGATAACCATAACAGAAAAAACATTGACGAATAAAGTTTTTATTGTCGACCGAGAACCAGATGGTAACAAGTGGCACAAGACAGGACAATATGGAGGCAGCTGGTGAGGTCAGCACATCATATAAAGCGGAGGTGATAAGCTGATCTTTAATGTAGCAACAGGTTTGGCCAATGAGAAGTAAAATTCACTACACCATGTAAAAATTGAAAACTTACGTTGTTTAATCAAACATGTTAAGTAACACACACTGTTTGAAAAATCTTATTCAAAATCGTTGGGCATTAACTACTCAGTTAACTCAGCCTAAGAAGAAGCAAATGATGAAAAATTTCATATTTATAATGTAAGAGATTTTACTGCAATAATTTGACTAACCTTTTGTTAAAAGCTATAACCAGCAAATGCCAGCAGGGAAATATTTATTATAGCCCTACTGTTAGAGCTGGCAAACTCAAATTAACCACAAAATATTGTCAGTTCACCACTCGTGGCTATCGGCTCCAGGGCTGCCCATCCGGAATTTAAGGGTCCCCTGATAGCTGAATGATTGGACAGAAGCAAAGTTTGATTTAATTTTACCACATTTTATTTTTGTCCTCTCGATCCCACCTCAGGCTAATTTCACACAAAATAGTCCAGTCCAGTCCTGTCAGAGGCTCCTAAACGTATCTGACTAGTTCAAACCTGTTATTAGGAAGTAGCACCTAGTTGTTTCATGTTGAATACGTCACGTATAATCCAACCCAGTCAAGTCAAGACAGGTCTCGTCTCAGCTGGTTGAATTCTTGTTATTCTTTGTGCGTTTTGTGTTTACTTCACTACTATTTATGTTTCAGTTAGGTCAAAGTTTTCATTTGTTTAATTAATAGATGTTGAAAAGCATTATATTTTTGCTAGGGATCATAGTAAAACATCCTAAGCATCGAAATGAATATGTTATTTGTAGTAAATGAGTAAAATCAGTAAACAGATGGTTAAGAGAACCAAACGCTGGTCCGCTTAAAGGATGGACCCATAATTATCTTTGTTTTTCCATTTTTTTACGATTAATATACCACTATTGATGAACATAACTATATCCAGATACAGCTTGTACCAAGCCAGTTTATTTAATAAAATAAATGTATCGATCTGTCCCAGTCTAGATAAGTCAACGATTAATTTAATGTGAAACCCCTTGATTGGTGTGATTTGACTGGATTGAACTTCACTCAATTGGACTGGGTTAGTGTAAAATTAGCCTAAGATGTCACAAATCTTGGGTCAGTTCCAAAAACCAACTATGTCTCAACGATCTCATCCATAATATAAGTATTATTTTGAATTAGTTATCAAAATGTGTTTCTAACCAAAGCCAACCAGTATGTACCAATACGAAATATTAATGTTAGCTTTCCACAGGCTTGTCTAGGGGTAAAAAATGAGTCATTGTTTCCAAAATCATGATTTCCTATAGTTAAAAAATGTATTGTTACTTGTTATGTAGGAAATAACTTATATGTGCAAGTATCGGTAATTTTAAATAGGAACCTT
Organism: Timema douglasi; assembly: GCA_901482245.1. NCBI lineage: Eukaryota > Metazoa > Arthropoda > Insecta > Phasmatodea > Timematidae > Timema > Timema douglasi. The sequence continues at coordinate 6,090 of CABEEJ010006808.1, read as the reverse complement.
TGTTATTGCAATCACATAATCTTTTTAATGGCTTAGAATTTACCATTCAGAGAGAAACATGTGTACGATCAAATATATGTGGCTACAAGTAGGAGGGGAGACCAGAGTAATAATTTTAACGTAACTTCACAATGGGGTACTTCAATGAATGTTGAGAACAAGTTCCCCCATCTCCCGCCAAAATTGAAAAGGTTTTGTTGCTTAACTTGGCAAAGAGGTACGCTATTGAATTTGGAGCTTATAGTAAAAATGTATTCAGACTTTCATTGCGCTAGTTGTATTTAAAACAAATACAAAAAGGTGTTTGTTTGAATTTGGGAAATAATGTTTAAAAGAATAGACTAGTTAATATAATGTGTATGATCTAATCATATATTTTTGTTGATTAGTCTTTATTTTAATTTAAAATACCTTATGCAAGTAGATAGACTTATGCAGTTTTTTCAAGTTAAATTTGTGATCCAAAAATTGTTTTCCAAAATGACATGTACATATGACACCTAAATACAAGCCAGATTCTTGAGCTGAATAATATCCTATGATGTGAGGAACGTAATTAATGTACTCTTTTGTTTCCATTCCCAGCGCCACTATCCACGACACACCGTCCCGCGTGCCTCTGATCTACCGTCCCCATGTGGAGCCTCACTTACACAAGCGTCCCCCGACACCACCACCCCGCCACTCACGACCAGACAGCAACTCTTCCGACCAAAATACGGAAGATCAGCAGAAGGTCCAGGTGCCCGTGACCATAGTTCTTCTTGTCCTAGTGCTCTACATCTGCCTCGGGGCCATCGTGTTCTCTGCCTGGGAGGGTTGGACCTTTCTGGACGGTGCTTACTTCTGCTTCGTGACGCTGTCCACCATCGGGTTTGGCGACATGGTGCCGGGCAAGTCGTTGAAAAGCACCGACACCCAGCACGGTCAGTTGCAGTTGGTCGCCTGCTGCGCCTACCTTCTGCTCGGGTTGGTGCTCATCGCCATGTCCTTCACTCTAGTACAGGAGGAGGTGCTTGTAAAATGCAGACAGGTAGCCTACTTTGTCGGGATACTAAAGAAGGTTGAGCCTCACTGACAACAGTGGGTCTAAAAACTCCTCTGGGTTGTTTATTTCCTGATACTCACCTTCAAAACCAGATCACTTTGAGCGCTTTGTCTCGTCCTTCACTATAACGCAAGATTATGTTATGGTCAAATGCAGGCTGGTCATCATTTTCGGCAGAATACCCAATATGGTACATGTCTATTGACAAAAGTGAGTCTAGAAACTCTTCTGGGTGGTTGATTTCCTGATACACACCTTCAAATCCAGATCACTTTGAGCTCTTTGTTTCGTCCTTCACTATAACGCAAGATTATGTTATGGTCAAATGCAGGCTGGTCATCATTTTCAGCAGAATGCCCAATATGGTACATGTCTATTGACAAAAGTGAGTCTAGGAACTCTTCTGGGTTGTTGATTTCCTGATACTCACCTTCAAAACCAGATCACTTTGAGCGCTTTGTCTCGTCCTTCACTATAACGCAAGATTATGTTATGGTCAAATGCAGGCAGGTCATCATTTTATACCAAATACCCAAGATGGTACATGTCTATTGACAACAGTGGCTTTATAGCGTGCTATGTATTCTTGATTTTTTAACACATTTATTCAAAATCAGATCATTGTTAACTCTTTAAATTATCCTTCACTCTGTTGCAAAAGTATCTACAATCAAAGTTTCAGGCAAGTAATAGTTCTCTCTGGGATACCCTACTTAAGAGGACGAATGTCTACTAAGAAGATGAGATCCATAATGAGTTCCCCAAGTTCCTACCTTTCTTATACCTCTTTTAAAAACAAGGTATTGTGTGCTCTTTGGCATTCCCTTCACTCTGGCATGAGACTGTATACAGCTCAAGCTGCAGGCAAGTAACCTTTGGAATATCCCTCTATAGTTGTTGGATATTTGTACTAAGAATGGGGGATATAGAACTCTAATACCTTCTTTCTTTGCCAACTGTTATTCTCTCAATCGTAATCTTGGTCAAGCTCATCAATACCATACAATTTAAATTCGCGCATGCATATGTAATAGCAATGCTCAGTAAAGACTCTTTTATTTGGAATACTCACTATACTGGCTTCTTACTTACTATTCCTCTGGGTTATATTATTCCTGATAAATTCCTTTAACATAATATAATTAGTATTATAGTGTCTTTCATACTTTTGAGTGGTACTGTACTCTTCAAGTGTAGGCAGGTCAAATTTGTTATCATAATACTCAATTTGGTGAATTCTTAACTTAACTCCTTATCCATCATCGTCTCTCTTAGCTTAACTCATCATCTTTCCTGAAAGCTACCTTAAACACAAGATCATTGTATTCTACTAGAGGAACATTCAATATAGATATCCCATTTCTTTCAAATATCAGCAATAAGGGTATCTGCAACACATACGGGGAAAAAATTTAGATTCAAAAAAATCAAATATTTATTAAAAGTTTAAAAAAAAATGTGGTCAGTTTTGGGACTAAAGGAACTTATAAATACTCGGATCACTTATTTCAGCTGTAATTTCACTCAACGTGACGATAGTTACTTTAACGAAGACATATCTATTTGGAAATATAAACTCTTTGTGACATTTATTACAAATGAATATGATTATTGAAATATGAAGAAAAGCAAACTTTTATCAGAAAACATCATAATTGCTTAAGAAGCGTTATATCTTACGAAAATGAGTGCGCTTTGAATGAGAACTTAGCTAGGAAAAATTGCCCTAAATTCTTTAAGAAAACTATTTATTATTTTTTTTAAATTCCACTATATTATTTTGTTGAGAACTAAACGAATGAGTTACATAAAGTCTTGAACACAAAATATATCCAAGAAACCTTTATATCTCTCATTTGTATTAGGTTGTGATTATTGTTTAATGGCAATGCTGTTTCTGCATGTTGGTGGAAATAATATATTTTATTTTGTAAACAATATTATCAAACTTATATTTTAAAATAAATTTTAAGTCAGAATTATTTAAAGTATTCAGACTTTAACATAATCATATAAAGCCTTTAAATTTGTTAGTCTCTCTGATGCAAGAAAATAATCACATCACACATAAACATATCAGCATTGTCTAAAAGCATTCATCCAAAAGTAAACATGGTCAAGTTTTTCAAAGTTTTCATTTTAGTACCCAGCAAATGTAATAAAGTGATTTTTTTATATAATATACTATGTTATAAAAAAAATGTTGTAAAACAATACAATGGAGAAATATTTTCAAAAAAGGCTCTCAAAATTATTATTTTTTGATTAGTATAATTTCAAGATGTAATTACCTAAGAAGAAATTCAAAAATAAAAACTAATTCAGTTTTATAAACTGTAAATAAAAGAAAGTTAGGATTGTAATTTCTATTCTTTATGCATGAATGGTGAGTTTTTTCCAATTTAATGTTTACTAAAAATAAAAAAGCACATATTATATAAGAAATGTAATTAATTATAAATAAAAATAATGCTTTAATATTATGGTTTTTATTTGATAATGATATTATACATAATATTCATTATAATTTATGAATTTTTAAAAAGGCCTTAAATTTAAATATCTCTTTATGTATAGTGAGACTCGTTTAATTTATATGAATTATTTTTAAACACATGTATGAATTGTAAAATGGATTACTTTGTATATAAATAATAAAATCATAAATGAAAGCTAGTTAACAGTTTCTGTTTAGTATTTTAATAAAATTATGTATATTAGAAGATCGATCCATGTCTTGATATTATTTTTTATTTGTAATTGTTTTTGCGAACTGGCTAGTGACTTATAGTTAGAAAACAAAGTAAAAAAAAATATTACGGTTATCTAGAAAGTAAGGAAAGTTTACGAATAATATACTGAGGGCTAATGCGAGTACACTTACTCTAAAACTGAACATACCTAACAAAATAGTGCAATTAGTACGTAAGCGCATAGCACGAACGAGTATTAAAAATGGTGCTAAGAAAATTATATTAAAAAAACACGTTGCATTTACTTAGAGTATATCGAGGTTTTGGAGAGAGAAGGTCAAGGCTGCTTAGACAATATAATCCCCTCCATGAGCTGTCGTGGAGGAACTAGTACTACTTATAGTCCCCTCCTTGAGCTGTCGTGGAGGAACTAGTACTACTTATAGTCCCCTCCTTGAGCTGTCGTGGAGGAACTAGTACTACTTATAGTCCCCTCCTTGAGCTGTCGTGGAGGAACTAGTACTACTTATAGTCCCCTCCTTGAGGCTCAGTGGAGGAACTAGTACTACTTATAGTCCCCTCCTTGAGGCTGAGTGAAGGAACTAGTACTACTTATAGTCCCCTCCTTGAGGCTGAGTGGAGGAACTAGTACTACTTATAGTCCCCTCCTTGAGGCTGAGTGAAGGAACTAGGACTACTTATAGTCCCCTCCTTGAGTTGACGTGAAGGAACTAGTACTACTTATAGTCCCCTCCTTGAGGCTGAGTGAAGGAACTAGTACTACTTACAGTCCCCTCCTTGAGGTTAAGTGAAGGAACTAATACTACTTATAGTCCCCTCCTTGAGGCTCAGTGGAGGAACTAGTACTACTTATAGTCCCCTCCTTGAGGGTCAGTGAAGGAACTAGTACTACTTAAAGTCCCCTTCTTGAGGCTGAGTGGAGGAACTAGTACTACATATAGTCCCCTCCTTGAGGCTCAGTGGAGGAACTAGTACTACTTATAGTCCTCTCCTTGAGGCTCAGTGGAGGAACTAGTACTACTTATAGTCCCCTCCTTGAGGCTCAGTGAAGGGTCTAGTACTACTTACAGTTCTCTCATTGAGGCTCAGTGGAGGAACTACTACTACTTATAGTCCCCTCCTTGAGGCTCAGTGGAGGAACTAGTACTACTTATAGTCCCCTCCTTGAGGCTCAGTGGAGGAACTAGGACTACTTATAGTCCCCTCCCTGAGTTGACGTGAAGGAACTAGTACTACTTATAGTCCTCTCCTTGAGGCTCAGTGGAGGAACTAGTACTACTTATAGTCCCCTCCTTAAGGCTGATTGGAGGAACTAGTACTACTTATAGTCCCCTCCTTGAGGCTCAGTGGAGGAACTAGTACTACTTACAGTCCCCTCCTTGAGGCTCAGTGGAGGAACTAGTACTACTTACAGTCCTCTCATTGAGGCTCAATGGAGGAACTAGTACTACTTACAGTCCCCTCCTTGAGGCTCAGAGTAGGAACTAGTACTACTTACAGTCCCCTCCTTGAGGCTCAATGGAGGAACTAGTACTACTTACAGTCCCCTACTTGAGGCTCAGAGTAGGAACTAGTACTACTTACAGTCCTCTCATTGAGGCTCAGTGGAGGAACTAGTACTACTTACAGTCCCCTCCTTGAGGCTCAGAGTAGGAACTAGTACTACCTACAGTCCTCTGATTGAGGCTCAGTGGAGGAACTAGTACTACTTACAGTCCCCTCCTTGAGGCTCAGTGGAGGAATTTGATACCCCTGATATATTCGCAGTACCAAGTGAACAAAAGAGCTTACCATGCCTGTGAGATAGCGAGCGCTGCTCATGGGCAACCAGGGCTCCGGTTTCTGCTGACATTGAGGCTTCACAATCTTCAGGCTGATATCTCAGAAGCTGTTCTTGCTGGTGCGGCTACTTCACTGGGTGCTGATGAAACGTTTTTACAGAGGTGCCTATAGGGGACATATCACCTAGGCCTTAGCTGGAGATGGGTTAACCGATACAACATCAAAATTAAGATACAAGTACAAATTAGGGGGCTGTGTTGCCATAAAAACACTTCAGAGAGCTTCTAGAGTTGTTTAATTGGTAATGATTTCATAAAGAACACTTCAGAGAGCTTCTAGGATTGTTTAATAGGTTATGATTTCATAAAGAACACTTCAGAGAGCTTCTAGAGTTGTTTAATTGGTTATGATACCATAAAAAAACTTCAGAGAGCTTCTAGAGTTGTTTAATTGGTTATGGTTTCATAAAGAACACTTCAGAGAGCTTCTAGAGTTGTTTAATTGGTTATGATGCCATAAAGAACACTTCAGAGAGCTTCTAGAGTT
>CABEEJ010006807.1:0-36465 GCA_901482245.1 Timema douglasi | reverse complement strand
ACCCTACCATTACATATTAGCGTAAGTGCGTATAACCCGAACGGGTAGTAAGACGCGGTGCTAATAATAATAATAATTATTATTATTATTTTCTTAATCTCTCTCTCTCTAGGTATTGGGTATTATTTATGTGTATATATTATATAATAAATAAATGAAAATGTTATTCTTATAACGATTAGTATTATTTAAAAAATAAACACGAGTATTACCCAATACTTTCAACACAAACTTATTACCAATCCACTAACATAAAGTACTGTGTATATTTTTATGTTTTTAACTGTGCTACGTATCTTACTACCCATCTGAGAAAAAACGCATTTTAATTAAGCTAATAAATAATGTATAATCTTATAAAGAGTGTGTCCTTATATTTATGGAGGGAGAGTGTATAAACATCCCCAGGACACTTCTGGGAATCGATCCGTGACCTCTCAGTCCCCGGAAAAGTAGAGACTGACATTTAATCCTCTTCCATAATAGTAAAACTATATTTGTGTAGTGTGCACCGGGATCTAAACCAAGACTTGTTGCTTCACTTCTTTACAACTTCAGTTCGCTCCTCGCCGCAGAAGGACAGAGAGATGGCCGTCATTCTGTTTGATCACCTCTTCTATAAAAAGTAAGATAAACAATAAGAAGCGAGAAAGAGAGAGAGAGAGAGACGCTGTTGAAAAGTTGTCGCATTGTCCTTGTTGATGACGAAGATTGCGTGGGCTGTTATCACCTGGAATCCTTCCTTCCGAGCGGCCATTAGGATCTCACACAGAAACAATTTTTCCCTCTTTGCGCGAGAGAGAGAGAGATAGGACATCTCGGCTATAAAAGTATGAACGACAGCCATGCGTACGAGTTCTCCACCAGCCAAGCCTTTCCTTTCCTTTCTTTCTCTTTACTGGATCACCTCCTTCTACGACGTTAGCTATTTCTTTTTATTATTACTTTTATTTCGCGCAAGGCATTTCTCAAAAGGTATCTATCCAAACAAAAGCCACGTTTGTGTGTGTTGGTGTTTCATTATGAGCTCGATTTATGAAATAATTCTAAACAGAACAAAGCTGTTTACATTTTATTAATCTATATCTTTCTCTTAGTTTAAGGCCTTTGCCTTGTCGAGGGAAAATCTAGAACCTATTTTGTGGGATGGTGGGCGGGAGGGGGAAAGGAGGGGCGTGGCTTAACAACCGACCAAAGTATCCTTCCGCGCCAACAAGAACAGATGGAGCACGGAAACAGTAGATGGCGCTGAATACCGGACAGGTCTCGAGGGAAAATCATACGTGTGAAAATACCAGTTTTCTCGAGAACGAATGAAATGTTTATGTTAATATTTTCAACACCCCTTCTAAGATGATGTATCGATGTTTATTAAGTGTTACATTTTCTTATTTTTTGTTACAAAGCCGGGTTTTCTAATGAAAAATGTAAATGTTATCAATATTTGGTCACTGTTAAAATTATGGAAGAGGTGTGAATATAAAAAGTATAACTTAATCAACATGCTTCTATTCTTGAACAAACCGTTTCCGAAAAGAGAATTGCAAAACAATATAAACTCTTGAAGATAACCGTTTGATCTCATGGCTCTGCATTTCCGCGCCACATGAAAAGGGCCAATCGCCTTAAGAAACGCAGCGTTGTTTAAATTTTCGTGATAGAGAAATATGTTAAATAATTCCTTTTACAAAAGCCGTTAATTGAACACATTAGGTTAACAAATACAGTTTCAAATTACTTTATTCTGCAGTATAAAAGGGTTTTTATTTAAAAAACATTTTTCAATATATTATATTTATTTAAAAGGGATATTTTTAAAATATTTAGCTCTATTATATAGTGTTGTACTGCTTAATGAGGAGTATTATTTTGAAATGGTCACTGCTGCGTAGTATCTCTGTAATTGTGGAAGTCGGGCCCAAATTTAACGGGCGGTGAAAGGAACTAACGACCCAGGAACTCAACAACCCAGGAACTAACGACCCAGGAACTCAACAACCCAGGAACTAACGACCCAGGAACTCAACAACCCAGGAACTAACAACACAGGAACTCAACAACCCAGGAACTAACGACCCAGGAACTCAACAACCCAGGAACTAACGACCCAAGAACTCAACAACCCAGGAACTAGCGACCCAGGACCTCAACAACCCAGTTGCAACTAAAATAGACATTGTTTTCTGTCCTTATCAAAACAAACCAAACATAATAATTATTGTTTTTATAATAAGTATTTGGTTTAAACAAATCTAATCTACTATAATGGCATTATTTCCTTGTTTGAATAATATATTTTACATTAAGTTTTTAACAGTTAGTTTTGTAAAGAAATAAAAAATATGTTGAAACATTTAAAATAAAACTGATTTGTCTAATTTTGGGGGTTATAATTTCTTACAGTCCATGGGCCACTGCAGATATAATTACAGCCCATCTTAGCTTAATATCAATTACTCTAAATGCCGTTACCCAGACGGCGGAAAATTGTAGGATTTGCTTAAAGATTTTCCCCGTAATGGAGTTTTGACCCAAGTTGTGGAAAAATAAGGTGGTAAACGCGTGTTGCATGTTTTACAGGAACACATTTTTACCTATGTGTTAAGTAGATTTATACAAAAAATGAGTAAAATTACAAATGTACCGCAATATTATAGAATACACGGTGCTATAGCACATTCTGATATGTCAAATCATACTAACCATTCTCACACGATAATCAACGAATATCCCCCGATAACCGTGGATAATTTTAAAGTGATCGTATGTCTTATGTTTATCATAATCATCATCATCATCTTATTCATAATAATGTGGGGGGGTCAGTTTAGTAAACTGCCTCCATCTTCCTCCATCCTTACACCTTTCTTCCTCCTTGGATTGCTTCCAATCTTCTCCTCTATATTATACACTTTCTGCTAACTGCTCCTTCCATCTCTTTTTTTTTAATCACTTGAGGTCTTCTTTCTAAATAATTCATTGCAATAATTTTCAAATTTCAAATCACCAACTTTTCCACAAGTAAGGCATCTGCTATTTTTGAACAAACCACTGTTTGAAGTATTATTATTTGACAGTATGAACGAACTTGAAACTCTTTCCTTGTCCATTATTTCCTTCCCTCAATGTACCTTTTGATTTCTTGTCTACTTCAGCCCTGTCCAACTTGTATACATTGTCTATTGTTTAATTTCCATGGCCTATTTCACAATACGTTCTCGTTGAAACAATTTCCCAATCCTCACTCTCTTTCTGCTATGATGGATGTCATGGTACCATAAGTGCATTGATGGTAGTAACCAACTCCACATACGTTTACAAGGAAGGCAGATCTGGTACTAGCATGTCCTTTAAAACTGCGGAACTTTAGTTTCTTTTTGAACACCATTTACCAAAAAATGCATATCCAACCTTTCCAAATATCTCGTCAAGTGTTCCAGCTCCTCATTAATCTTGATGAACCTGTCATCATCATCATCTACACCAATACTCTTACCATAGGCCATCTCCGTTCACCGCCATCTTGAACTTGCAACATATAATGTAAGATGGAGAGGGATTAGTATTAACAACTTTTCTTTAGAATCACCTTCTTTGATATAGTCATGGTTTTTCAGAAAACCTACTAAGTTTAGGAAAATCCTCTTTCAAAAACCAATAAAGTAAACCTCGATATTTAACAACAAATTTCTCACAATTTTACAAAATCAAGAACTACTTACTAAAGTTTGTTTTACTCAAAAAAATGTTTCTACAAAAACACATTTTTTTATTCAATCAATAGTTCCAAATAAATGATTCGTGTTATATTATCTGTAACTTTGTTCAATGGTGGTCCAATAAGGAAAATTATTTTGTATTTTAAAAAGTGATAGTATCAGTAATTTATATTTTTGGCAGGAAGCATTGTCTACTGAAATGTAATGACTAGTGAGAAGGTGGTCATGAGACTAGAAAGCACTTCATATACAAAGATATCCACAAAACACACCATCTGTATCAACTTTTGATCTGAAGTAGAATAACGTTTGGAGTGCTCCTGTCTTTGCTTTCTATCCGTCCATCTCGGAGCAAGCACTTTGCAGGGATCACAGGGGGAGCGATGTTTGCCCGCCACAGGCGAGCAACAAGTTGGACCCACTTTGTGAGCTCCTGAGTGCCTGCCTGCCTGCCTACTCTTCAACAAGTAGACACGCTTTGGCACCGGGCCAAATGCTATCTTCGTGCGAATAACAACGTTTCGTTTCCAATATTATATAAAAGATTGTGTTCATGTCTCGTCACGATCTCGACCACTAACAGTTCTGTAAACACTACATGTTAAATATCATCATCGTTATTGTAGTCCTAGGACAGGGGATGGCAATCTTTTCTGGACCCAGATCGAATATTTTACTTTTATTAAAGATCCTGCGATCACCTTTCGTTTCTACAGTTTATTTTCTGGTTTTCTATAGGACATCTTGTATTTATTCCTTAAATTCAATACTTATCTCCATGCCTTTATAAAATTACATTAATTAATTAAGTTGTACATTCCATTTACCCTGAACATTAATAGTCTTACCTTGACAGATTACACTATGGTCCTATCTTATAAGCCGCACCATAGTTTTCTTACGTGATCGACTGAAAATCGCTGTCCTACCATTTGTCCTTGGATTTAAAGATGAGATACTTTCTGTAGTTTCTCCTTGGATTTAAAGTTGGTATTTTCCCAAGTTGCTCAAGTTAAACAGAAAATGAATTAATAACATGTTTAAAAATAGCCCGAGGAGCTCGAGAAATGTATATAACTAGTTCGTTTAAATTAATGGATATATAATTGGTTCTGAGTTATACCAAGATGGGGCTCTAGTGGTTCCATTTTCCTGCCTATTAGTATTTTTAATAATCTATTCCTCCACAATGCTTATATTAATATTTTAGAGTCTTATAAAATTAATGCATCTATAAACCAATATTAATAACTATAAATAAACACTGCTATTTAGTTTTAAAGCTAAACCCAAATCTTTGTCATCTCCTTTTAAAGAACTTCAGTGCGAGTCATAGTAGTCCAAAAATATTGTTGAAAAAACCTGGAAACCAGGAGAAAATTCAAATAAATCTGAAAAATTCAGGATAATCTCAAAGTCAGAAAAAATTAAAAGAAAAATGAAAATGTCAATATCGCCTCAGATATATATATATAACATAACATCAAAAGTCTCCTAAAGTCCTGGACTTGGCTTTCATGGTAGAAAACCCTTAAGTTCAAAAAGTGCATTAGCAGAGAGATTTTAACAATACAAAATTATTTAACCCATGTAACCATTTTATTCATCATCATTAAGATAAGAAATTGCCTCCCGGTTTTAGGAGGGTCTCACATGTTATATCAAGTAGATGTCTTACTTCTATAAAATAAATTATGAAAAACAGTACACTTAAATAATATTTATTAGATGTGAAGTTTTCAAAGAAGACGTGGAAAGGTTTACTGCAGATCGTTCATTGGTGCTGTCTCCAGATGTTACTACAAGAACACTCAGAAATTTGGTAAAAACCACGGCAACGTGTGCAGTCACAAAACCGTGGCTAGAGTACGTTAATCAAGAAGTAGTCAATACTCGCCCTTTCATCCAGGTAGAAAGAAACGAGGACTGCTTCTTGGACCTTACTTATGTCCACACGAAGTAGGTCAGGTCGCTTCTATCTGAGACGAGTGTCGGAAATAAGCAACATAATTGTAATCAAGTTACAAGACAGATGTAACAACTTACGAGTTATGGCTTAATCGAATGGGGGACACTCACCGAACCTCCAAGATGAGCTGCAACCAACTCACTCCAAACAACCACCCGACAGACTGACGGAGCGTTCGACAGGCGCCATCTAGCGTAAAACCCGAGACTGGCGAGAAACAAAGGAAGATAGTTGCTTCTTCCGGCCACGTCAAGGTTCTAGGCTATTCGACACGTTGCTCGACCCATCTCGACATCCCGTTCTCTCGCTTCTCCTTCCTTCCCTCTCCTCGCGTCCCTCCCCCTCTCCGTCAACTTTAACTTTGTATATATAGTGGTGCGCTGGAGGTCTATGGTCACTTATTATACCACCAGCTTATCGAGGTGAGAACGGGGACGTAGGGCAGGGGATTATTATTATTATTATTATTGTCTGTATCTAAATTATATTTCGGCGTAATAGGGGAAAACTTTCTAAATTATTGTTCTGCTCACCTAATCTTAGTTTGAATATGTAAACTTATGATGTCATGCACTTCTCGCTGTTGTCAATATGTTGTCGCCTTTCTTCCGTCTTTTTGGGCTCCAGCCCTATTTATTGCGCCTATTGGCCTTATTGGTATATTTACATTCTATTGGGGCTTTCTTCCCATCTAGTGTTTATTTATGAGTATGCTTAGGATTAGCTGTCGTCTGGGTAGATTACGTTATATTAGGAGACAGGACACTAATAGGATAGATTGGGACTTGGTCCGCTATTGGTCGTTATTATTGTATAACATTATGATATTTGTTGGGGGTTATGAGCGCTTAACGCCAGTGTGTTACGCGGGACCTTTGAATATCATAAACTTTAAGATCACATTATTGGATCGGACGTTCTTCGAACCTAGGACCATAGACTTTGTTATAAGTCAAGTAGAATCTTTGTCTGATATGTTTAATTATGTTCGTCGCGCATTGTTGCATTGTTGAGTTATGGTCTCTGTAATCTAAATGGAACTACTTCCCATTAGGAAGGGAGACGCTCTTCACGCTCTATGTTTGTTAATATTCTGTAATATGTACCTTTTCATTGTTTATGACAAATAAAGATATGTTATTAAAATTAGTCCATTTCGTCTGATTTTCCAGTCATCCTCACCCTAGTACAGGAAAGGGGGGTTACATAATGTATAAAGACGAGTTTAACGTCTGCCACAGCAAAGGTTACGTCCCAATGAGGCGTACTAACAAGCTCACTGACAGTCCCCTCTTGCGAGGTGGATTGTTTCAATACCTATCTGCAGTGCTCTAGAGAATCTTTGTAGGACCTGAAATATCTCCTCCGACTAACATGTGGAGCTTCGCTCGAGCAGACAAACTGGAGATGATCATAACACACATACATTCTCATCTTGGCTTGATGCCCGTCAGCCCCTCGTCCATCAACTGAGTTAATCAGCTTGTCAACTGGTATTGTAGGAGACAAATCTGTAAACTGTGACAAATCACTGGAGACAGGCGCTGATTGCATTAAAAACATGAATGGGGACACTTTTGGAACTATCAGGCTGAAGTGCCATGAACGACACTATGAAGAGACATAAACAAAGTGTTTAAATAAATCAACAACAGCTTTGTATTCGTATTGTGTGTGTATCCTCATCTGGTACTGTGTTTTCATATAAACTACCCCCCAAACCTCTGTCATTGTTCGACGGAATATTGATGAGGAAGACGAGGAAATCCGCCCTACAGATGAAGACTTAGAATCAATCTATCCTTGCACAAATAACTCACCAAAATACACTCATGTTTTGTAGATGTTGGGTACCTTCTTCATGTCATCGTGTGGCCGAGACCTGTGACTTACATAGATAGTTGCATGTTATATGTTGAAACATTTTAAATGTTCGTCAACAGGGGTGTTCGACGGGTGTGGCGGTCCACCGGACACCAAGATGGAGGAGTAAAATCACCGGAACAGCAGGGAAACCTCTATAGATCTATTAATAGTTCTCGGCATGGTTGTTACTAACTCTCAAGAGGAATATCCTAGCAAATGGTAAAAATAACTTCTAACTCACATTCTACATAATTGTGGCATCTTGGTCCAGTTGGAAAGTGGAGTTGCAGATTGTCTTATTGTAACAACCGTCAATTAATTATCAGTTGAGAAACAGCAGTCATAGAAACTGGTACAGATATCCTACCATACCAGCTGTGCAGTAAGCTCTTTCTACTCATTCTTGGGAAAACTGGCAACCCGGATACAATATAGTAGAGCTCAAAGAAGCTCTAGGTTCTGAAAAAAAAAAAACCCTTCTGTTTACTCATGCAATGGGGGGCTGTGTGTGATACGACCTTTGTCCTTTTCAGAAAAGGAGATAAATGAGATTTGACTTCCTACTAAATGATAAAGAACTGTCCAGGTAAATTCTCATAAAAATACAAGCTGTGTCCTCGTAAAAATACAAACTGGAGCCCTCATAAAAATACAAGCTGGAGCCCTCATAAAAATACAAGCTGTGCCCTCGTAAAAATACAAGCTGGAGCCCTCATAAAAATACAAGCTGTGCCCTCGTAAAAATACAAACTGGAGCCCTCGTAAAAATACAAGCTGGAGCCCTCGTAAAAATACAAGCTGTGCCCTCGTAAAAATACAAGCTGGAGCCCTCGTAAAAATGTTTACACTTGAATTATGAACATTCAACAACGACAGTTACATTTTACAAGTCTTTTAGAACTTAATACATAAACAAATATTAAAAAGCACATTTTATATCTTCTTAACTGTGCAAATAGTTCTACTTGCAAAATACAACATTTAAATCAATAAATATTTATTTGTGGTTCGTGTGGAAGGGGGCTGGTTTTGTTTTGATCAGACATATCAAGCTACGATTGTCACCTGCAAGTGTTGATGATATATATCTAGCCTGTTTCTGAATTTCTTCTCTCACTTTTAAAGACAATTTGTTGTTACTGGAAGACGCGTGTGTTTGCCGTGTCTTTTAGCATGCAATAGTGTCATCTAATAAGAATAGAACCAACTCCCATTGTCATTGTGTTATTCCTATATCCGTATTTATCATGGAAATATCAGGTGGTCTAGGGTGTAAGGTGTCAGGCTTCTGTGCTGGAGGTCTGGGGTTCAATCCTCGGTCCCGGCACAGATTTATCTGATTGACAAACCCTTCCGTCACCTCTGACAAGACGTGTATTAATCACAACTTGTGAATGTGGGGAATGCCAGACCTCCACCGTGGTTCGGATCCCACGTTAAGCTGTAGGTCCTCCATTTCATCTTACAATCAACCTACCGTAACACATTAGCCTAAGTGCGTACAACCCGAACGGGTAGTAAGACGCGGTGCTAATAATAATAATAATCATGGATATTTAGCATGTTACAAGAAATAAACTACCTTAAAAGTGAGGAAAATTTATCTAAATCAACAAACACAGAATTATAGCCTGAATAAAAGTTGGTATATTATATATTTATAGCTTAAGTTTGTACAAGGCTTATATGAACACCTTACATCAACGGTAATATATTTTATGTCCCAGAGTAAGGATATAAAACTAAGATTACTGAACGCTGTTTAGTTGGTTTAAAACCTCTTAATGTCATAATAAACACCACAACATCAGGGCAAGTCTAATCAAGTAGTAGACACGCCTAATCTATATTATTCTACTGATATGTCCCACCGAGAGAGATCTGAGGAGAGCCGTTTTGTAGAGTTACTTTGAGACAATTGGTACAACTGTAATTATAAAGAAAGTTGGTAGCAAGCACATGGACTTTCTAACTAAGAGCACCCTCTAATTAGAGAAGTATTATTAATTAGAATCAACCCCCAATGCGCTAGGAAAAAAAGTACTCTACAAGGAATTTGCAAGAAAAACCACACGTGCAGCGATGTTAAGAAGGGCCGAGTCTAAATGATTATCACAGACGCGATACGAAGCAGAACATAATTTGTAACAATTTACTCCTACAATTAATTTTGGAAGTTCCTATCTCCTGAAGGCGTTACAGCTAAATATTTCAAAATGAGTTAATGGGGACAAATGGAGGCTGAGACCCCCAGTTTGAAGCTCCTCTCCCTAGCGTGCCCTTTCATTTACTTTGAAAATAAAATATAATAAAAGTATCATTTATATATTCAGTGTTTGACAGTCATACGTATGAATACTAATATATGATTAATGCACTCAGTCAGATTCAATAAAATGTAGAAGGTATTTTAAAATTATTATAATCGTTATCGCATTTAGGTCAATCATAAATAAAATTGATAGATAGCTAAATAGACAAGTGCTTTTTGATGATAAATGTATAAACAAGTCCACAAATACCTGTTGCCCAAACATATACATCGTTATGATTTATATTGATCAGTAATGTTATGGTCACAAAAGAGTAATTCTCGAAAACTAGATAACACGTTCTCTAAGAGACTCTTTCACTCAATAATAATTGAATATTTATAAATAACCCTCACAAAATACAAAACATTGCACTTAGGTTCTTAATCCATCCTGACAGCTATCAGCCTACATGTATGCTTTATTTTTAGTTTTGTATTAATGTTTTCTTATAAAACATTATAAACCTTATTTTTAAAAGGTTTCGAACAAGGTTACATATCTTATAGCTTTCAAACTTGGGTTTATTAATGATCATATATATATTTACAAATAGGTGTTCTGTCTTACGACAGGTCCATTCCTTCTGTCAGTAAACTTAGACCGCCAATGCACCCTGTCCTCCATCTCACAGAATATTATTCTCAAGGAGCCAGTCTAATCTAATGGAATATGCGAAACATGTCGGGGAATGGAAAGACAACATTTAGAAAACCTTCTGTAGTAATAAGTTGATATTTGGACCATGCTAACCCAAATAACATTTAATATTAATACTTTTTTTTTACTTCTGAAAGACAAAATTGCGTTTATCTCTATGTGAGATGGTTTGTGAATCTGTGTTTACTAAGACCTTCTGCTCATTTTATTGAGTACTATAATATCCCAAATTTCTGAGTGTCACCAACAGTTATATTTTCTACTAAAGCTCATCATTGCCCTCAAGTAACCTTTATTTTGACCCGTAGATCTGAGGTTTTGGGAGCATTATATAGCTTACGGTATCTTGGACTTGTAAAGAACTAGCGCACTGAGCCTAAAGTCCAGAGTTCATAAAGTAGGAGGGGAGGGGGGGTGCTTACAGAACGGCTTTCCTACCGAAACTTACATGATTCTTGTTCGAGTAGAGTTTTCATTTATTTATACCTAATAGTACAGAGCTACCTAGGTTTTAACCTAATAGTACAGAGCTACCTAGGTTTTAACCTAATAGTACAGAGCTACCTAGGTCTTAACACACATTTTCCGACCCTTGCCAGAAGATCGTGTGGACCCTTGGCCCAAACCAACCCTCACGGAGATATCTCTCCCCGATAAAAACCCATTTCGACACTTTCCTTCCACAGAAGAGTGAAACAAATCGCCACAAAGTTCTCCACAGCAAAAATTAACTCCCTCTTGTAGATGTGATAAACCCGAGAGGTTAGAGTTGAACGAATATGGTGCATGGTTTTTGGTTGGTCGAGCAAGTTTGGAGAGAGATAATGCAAGTTGTCAGGCAGTTTCACGCCTGTCTACCCATAAAGCATCAGTAATAGCGTCGTGACGAGCGCTTCACGCCAACTTCAGTCTAGTATAGTCTCGGTACGCTTCACCGAACCTAGTTCAATTTAATAATAATAATAATAATAATACTTGATGGTGAAAACAGTTCAAAAATTAAATGTAACTTTTAAGTTGCTGTTGATGCCCGAACAAATCAATGTTGAGCCTTATTTAGAGTAGGGTAGGTCAAGTTGATAGCTAAAACGTTTTCCATTGCCATTTTAAATATTATTCTTTTCACTGTAAATAACACAAAAAAGTTTACCTAAGACTAATACATGTATAACATTTAAATTAATAACTAAAAATACACTAATAGCTAAGAATATATAAGATCCGTC
The DNA here is from genome assembly GCA_901482245.1 of Timema douglasi. Lineage (NCBI taxonomy): Eukaryota > Metazoa > Arthropoda > Insecta > Phasmatodea > Timematidae > Timema > Timema douglasi. Next base: position 24,713 of record CABEEJ010006807.1, on the reverse strand, counting down.
GAGTCTGATTTTCGTTGATGAAGAGCTCGTGGTTAGAACCATAGCCACATGTACTGAGCATTTTTGGCTAAGTTCTTCATTTTATCCACGCAAATGTGGGGACATTTTTATTCTGAGTTCTATCTTACTTATATCTAAACGTTTATGGCGTTAATATTTATTTTTTTATTCTATAAAAAAATCAAGCTTTTCTTTAAGATAAAAGATAAAAGAGTTGACATGACCTTTGATGAACTGTGTGTTATTACATTACATCACAGGTTTGTGGAGTAAATATTATTACAAGAATGTACGCCAATCATGTGAAGTTATCTACGAAGGTACCGTGAAACTTTTATTATTTGTTCAACAGCTCTTCTTAATTAAAATTATTATTATTATTATTATTATTATTATTAGCACCGCGTCTTACTACCCGTTCGGGTTATACTCACGCTAATGTGTAATGGTAGGGAGATTGTGAGATGAAATGAAGGACCTACAGTTTAACGTGGAATCCGAACCACGGTGGACGCCTGTCATTCCCCACATTCACAAGATGTCTTGCCAGAGGTGAAGGAAGGGTTTGGTAATCAGATAAGTCTGTGCCGGGACCGAGGATTGAACCCCGGCCGCCAGCATAGAAGTCTGACACCTTACCCCTAGACCGCCAGGTCACCTTAATTAAAATTAAAAAACACTTTTGCTAATATTCATTGTGGAGTTTATGTCTTCCTTTTGGTCAATTTAAATTTGTTTTAAATGCTTAAATGTAAAGGATACATTTTTAAAATTTCACATTTTTTTCAATAAAACCCTGGATCATGTTTAGTGATGTAAATATCTATAAAATATTTGTAAAATGTATTATATTATAACATATTTTTAAAGGATCCCAAAGTCATATATATGTATCAATTAAATTTATTTAAAGATATGTGAGAATGTAATTACTAGAAACCAGCGAGCTTTAACCTGGACCGGTATAGCGAAAAAATGGTGGAACTAAATACAGTTAGAGACGGGGAGATCGGGTTCAAATCCTGGTTAGGTGAACTAAGGGGGCTTACTTTAAATGGATCGCCACTCGACCTGTAAGAAAATATGGGTGTGCCTTATCTAATGTCTTCCATTATTATTGCAAACATACAGATGCACAGGTAGGGAGATGTAATGAGGTTAATAAATATTGAAGACTGACAAATAAGATGTATTTGGAAAAGATTAGTTAAAATTTGACCTGTTTATTTATTTAATCGAAATACAAACTAATGATCCCTAATCATGTCTTCTGCATGTGGACTCAATATCACTGGAGAAATGTTGGTTGACATTCTATAGCAGTAGTGAAGTGTTGTATACATTTTAGGCTATATATATATATATATATATATATATATATACATATATATATAGAGAGAGAGATTAAAATATTGGTCAGTGAGCGACCAGTCCGCTGTCGACTAGAATGATGTACCTCTTAATTCAATCCGCCGGACCGGTAACGGAACATTAAACAAAGATAAGAGGTTTTCTTTAGATGTCGATGTTTTTTTAGTATTTTAAACTGACACTTAGTGGAATTGATACATGATAATAATAATAATAATAGTGGACAAAGTTTGGTGAAACTTTCTTTAGAAGCCAACGAACTAACAGTCTGGCTTGGCCAGGTCACGTGATATCGATTACTTCCGCCACGGTGAGTAGTGGCTGCTATAGCGCACACGTTCAGGGCGGATACAAAGCGAGGATAGAATCTATGGAGTTAATTATCATTGCAAATATGTAGGTCTATTTATAATACAAATATTTTATTTGAAACATATTTTTATAAAACTAATAACTTTCACGCTATACGCAAATATATGTATTTTTTAACTTTTCGAACACTAAAGGTAGAATATTGCGACCGTCAAAAAATTCAAACCTACGATGTTGATGAATGTCAACGTTCCATGAACCCCCGAACCCTAAAAAGTGGTTTTACAATGCCGTCTGTCTGTGTGTCTGTTTACCCTCAAAATTAAGAGTAGTTTGATAAAGGGCGAAAAGAGAAAAAATTGACTTTCTCAAAATCGGCCATAACGATTTAGATTAAAATTCGTATCTAGGCGGGGATTATTATAAATAAAATGGCTATTCTTTCATTTTCCTATGAAGTAAGTTATCATTGTAAAATGATGGGTACTAATACAAATATACAACTTTTATTTGAAATACAAACCAATAATCTCTGAGATACTGACAACCATACTAATACCATTTTGTGAGCTTTAGTTGTAAAGAGATACGACTTAAGTTTTAACACAATAATTCTCTACTTCCATAGAATAAGTAGATAAGTAAGTCTATCAAAATGTTTGTCCTTTTTTTCTTTAACCTCTCAGGGGAAATAGAGCATTGATCTATCTCTATTATTTTAGACTCAATAGTCAATATTTACCTTTTTTACTGATCTAAATTTATAAATGAGGAACTTAATAAAATTGCGATAGCCATAAGAAGTTCAACCCCTAATAAAATGTCGAAAATGTTAACCGGAAGTCGACATTTTAATATGAAGTGTTGACCCTTGTGGACGCAATATCGATCTTTTTTATTTTTGTCTGTCCAAACAAAATAGTGAGGATTTTAATTCTTTAAAAAGAAAATAATAAATTTAAATCCGGTAGTCAAAAAATATTTAACGTAAGTATAACGCAATTTTTTCTCGGGTTTGCTCGTCTCACATATATTACGAGTTTTGAGTAAATATCGCCATTTTAAACAATGGAGTGAGAAATTCCGTGCGGAGCTCCGTACCATTTAATTTATTTAAGAATAAAATGCATAATTTGGGTAAAATAACATAAAAATGAGATGATCCTCAATATTCGAATAGTGAGTCATTATTTGGTTCACAACTGTTCGAGTAACGACAATATTCTTTTGTATGGGTTAATGACATAAGATTGTTGGTTCGTAAGATTCAGTGTTGCCACGTTCAACTGCAAACAGTGTTGCCACGTTCAACTGCAAACAGTGTTGCCACTTTCAACTTCAAACAGTGTTGCCACTTTCAACTTCAAACAGTGTTGCCACGTTCAACTGCTAACAGTGTTGCCACTATCAACTGCTAACAGTGTTGCCACTCTCAACTGCAATAAGTGTGACCAAAAATAGCATGACTATTTATTATCGTTCTATGGAGATTGTTTATCTTGTGTTAGCCAAAAAGTACTCTAATATCTGACAAACTGTTTACTTATTACAACACAAACATAGCTTGGATCTCCAGAAACACTACTAATACTAATTATGATTGCTCTACAATATATTTGTTAAAACAAATGTGTATGTGACGTCATGGCCCTCACTCTCCACGGTTAAAACTCTCTCTGTACTAACAAAACTTCAGGTATTGCCTTCTTACCATTGTTATAAAAAACCGGCCTCAAAAGAAGTAGTAGCGGGAAAAAGTGAGATACAGGAACGTTTTGAACTGGGGAACATTCCTTGGAAAATAAAAACTTAAAAAAAATAGTTAATAGAAAATAAAAAGGTAGTGTGTATTGTAGTTTTACCCGCACCCGCATGCAATAGGAAAATAAAGAGTGATGAATTACATGAAGAGTGTACCCAACGACCAAACCCGCTCTCCCCTTATCAGACCTAACTCTACATAGCCACTGGCGCGGATTTTCCCCGGCCAATATAGGCCCACTTTATAAACGAAGTGGCTCAAGAGCTAAATCAGCGGCGTGTCTTTTCCGGGAGAGAGTTAATCTCAGGATTCAGATAATTTACTACTTCATTACATCGAGTGTTCAATAGTGTTCATTTTACACTAAGCCAGCTCTAATAGATTGTCGGATTAGCAGGGGTAACGAGCCAAAAGAATTAATACATTCAAAATATAAGGCACACAAGGATTTTGGTACGAAGAACCATTTATATAATTTTTTAGATCAACTTTTATGAAGTCTACTATATTATTAGTATTATATTATATATATTGATAATTTGTATATATAAATGGTCAGGAACTCCGCACTAACTTTATCGCTCTATTTTTTAAATCAAGATATTTTCTCAAAACTCGTAATATATGTTAAACAAAATAATATACACTAGAAAACCCGAGAAAATATTGCATTATATTTACGTTAAACATTTTTGACTCCTGGATTTAAATTTACGATTTTCTTTTCAAAGAATTAGAGTCCTCATTATTTTATTTGGACAAAAAAAAAAGATCGATATAGGGTCAACAAGGGTCAACACTTCGTATTAAAATTTTGACATTTTATTATGGGTCGCATATCTTACGGTTATCGCATTGTTATTAAATTCTTCATTTATAAATTTAGACCAATAAAAAATGTAAATATTGACTATTGAGTATAAAATGATAAAGATAAAAGATCATTGCTGTACAAACATTTCCCCTGAGAGGTTAGAGGAAAAAGACCATCAACTTTTTGAGAGACCTACTTATTTCAAATATGTTTCAAATAAAATATTTTCATTATAAATAGACCTACATATTTGAAATGATAAGTAATTTCATATCTAAATTAGTTTCGGAGATATGATTTTTTTAAATTTGAGAATTTACGCATTGGACCGGAACTCTTAAAGATATTTTACCGAAAAAATGAGAGTATCCAGTTCGTTTATAATATTTATCGATGGTTAGAAATGAAATTTAATCAAAATGCTTAGAGCCGATTTTGATAAAATTGATGTTTTCTCTTTTCACCCTTCAGTAAACTACCCTTAATTTTAGGGTGAGATATCCAATTCCAAAAACCCCTTATGGCAACCCTCTGATAACCCTAGATACCAAGTCATAGCCCGATCGGTAAAATAGTTTAGGCTCTACTCCCGAGGTACAGACAAACGGACAGACAGACAGACGGAAATCCAAAACCACTTTTTCGGATTCGGGGGGTCATGAAACGTTTATATTCATCCAAATCTATAGTTCGATTTTTTGACACTCACAATACTTTCTCTACCTGTAAGATAGCGAGAAAGTAAAAATGATCACCTGGTGTATGAATGTGTGAAATAATGATCTAATGACTCCTTAACCCGTCAGATAAGTTTCTTCCTGTTAAAGTATTAAAGTTAGACTGTGGACCAATCAAGAGAACTGATTATAATAGTAGACTAAAAAATATACATTTAACATACGAGAAATTAAAAAATATACAGCCACAGGTTGGTAAAATGGTTGACCAGCTGAATGTTTTCTAAAAATGTGTACGATTTATTACAAGGTTTATTTAACAACATTGATACATCATAAATACAACCCCCCTCCCAGTGTTCCACTAGAATGGACAACATTGAGTATATCTTGCAACTGTTTAGAAGAAAATGATAGATTAGTTAAAATAGGCCACAAAAAGTTATTCTCTTTGAGAAAACAAAAATAATATTTTTCTCAAAGAAGTATTCCTAAACAACACGTAGAACGTTTTACTTAAGGCCCTTGGCTCTGTCGAGAGCAAATCTAGAACCTATTTTGTGGGATGGTGGGCGGGAGGGGGAAAGGCGTGGCGTGGCTTCACAACCGACCAAAGTATCCTTCCGCGCCAACAAGATGGAGCACGGAAAACGTAGATGGCGCTGAATACCGGACAGGTCTTGAGGGAAAACTATACGTGTGGAAATATCAGTTTTCTCGAGAACGAATGAAATGTTTATGTTAATATTTTCAACACCCCTTCTAAGATGATGTATCAATGTTTATTAAGTGTTACATTTTCTTATTTTTTGTTACAAAGCCGGGTTTTCTAATGGAAAATGTAAATGTTATCAATATTTGGTCACTGTTAAAATTATGGAGGAGGTGTGAATATAAAAAGTATAACTTAATCAACATGCTTCTATTCTCAAACAAACCGTGGCCGAAAAGAAAATGGCTAAACAATATAATTTTTAAAAATGGATGTTTGTTCCCAGGGCTCTGCATTTACACGCCAATTGAAATTGCCTTATAATGCTCACCTGTAGTTTATATTTAATAAAAACTAATTTCCAAGCAGTATTGACTGTGCTTACCGTTTTCCCAGTAAGGTTCACTGAGCTTGACGGGCTACCTAATGACGCATCTTATAAGATGAGGCCATAGTTTAATTATCCAGAATAAATGGAGTGTGTATTAATTATTATTGTTATAAATAAATATTAGCTTTCATAGCAGAATACAAATATTAAATAAAGGAAATAATATTAACTATTATTTCTTATGATTGGGAAGAACATAATAATATGAAGTAGTTCCACAAAATATTTTCGTGTGTTTCAACATCACATTACATCACGGTGAACACGTTTCAACATCACATTACGTCACAGTGAACAAGTTTCAACATCACATTACGTCACGGTGAACACGTTTCAACATTCACATTACATCACGGTGAACACGTTTCAACATCACATTACGTCACGGTGAACACGTTTCAACATCACATTGCATCACGGTGAACACATTATTACGAAATATTCACATTAGAAAAAAATATTAATATTCATTAACAACCTGGCTGAGTTTTTTCTTAAGGAAGACATTTTCTATTTTTTTAGTTTGTGACACAATTTTAATAAAAAAATCTGTCAGTAAACTAAACAGAAACGATTTTTTTAAACCAAAATCCAAGTTTACAGTGGTATTTGTCATGACAATACTCCTTATATTTCAATTTTAAACAAAATTTATTTGATCATTTTCGAAAAGTTTCAAATTTTCTAAATTAATTTATCAGTAAATAACCCTTAATTTGAGCTAGAATATTTTTTAAGGCCTCAAGGTATGACCACCAAACACATAAAGAGTTTTTAGTGGCATCCGAATTTTAAAACTTTTCTTGTGGAGAATCCCTATAGATAATTTCTAGCTTAAAACATATCTTGAATAGGACCACTCTGAATAGCTCTTTAAGGGAATACAATTTTCTAAAATGTTTCCAGGAGGATAACATCTAAAATAAATTCTAAGAGCATGAAATAAACCATTAAGTCCAGGTGAGGGTCACTTTAAATACACTCTAGGAGGATAAAAATTTCAAAAACTTCTCTAAAAGGACTGATCCTAATATCATATAGAGAGAATTATTTTTCTACATTTTTCAGCAAAGGGACGCTTAAAATAGGTTCCAGAAACATATAGTTTTCAAAAGTTACCAAAGAAGGTCCACTCCAAATAACTTATTGGATCATCCAAACTTAAAAATATTTATTTTAAATGCTCACTCCAAATAATTGATATAGGAGTCTAATTTTAAAAATAACTCAAGGTAAGGAGCACTTTAACTCACTTCTCATAATATTCTAAGTTCAAAAGTTTACTCTAAATTGTGCGAAAAGGAGTCTATTTTTTCAAAAATCTGACGAACACTATCAAAATAACTTCGAGTGGGATCCAATTTTCCAGCATTTTCTTGGGGGATTGAGGGAACATCTTAAAATATTTTTGGGCCAGGCTTCTCAAAATCCTCTAATTTTTAACTGCCCCCCCTTTTTTCTTTATAAAAAATAATGTTCCACCACTACTGTAATTTACAAGTAAACTACAGCTTCTTTGTATACTTAAAATATTTTATTTCGTTTTCATACTTTGTTTCAATATTAGATATATACCCACGGTGATATGTACTGTAGTTGTAATTATGATCTACATTACTTTTCAAGAACAAAACAAGAACGATATTTTATATTTCAATCGCAATGTTAGCTTGATTTGTATATTTATCAATGAGGTTCAATTCACGTTCCTTTCTTTTTCGAAATTTATAATTTGTCTAAATTTCTAAGATACACAATCATAGACAGGCGGACAAAAAAAACAATCAAATTTTTTTTTTTGTGTTGGATAGAAAATAAATAGTTGCAATAATTTACTTTGAATTTAATTTTCTCAAACAATAAGCAGCTACCAAATTATATTAAAATAGTTAATATATATCTAATATATCTTAAACCTAACTGGTGCAGCTCTAATATTTACGATTGGATATTTAAAATTAACTAATCATAATAAAATTACACTTTACATAAGTTCATGTTTTCGATTAGAAGTGAACTCGAATTGAATAAATTAAATATTCTCGAAACTAACTCGAACTTAAAATACTTTTTGTTAGTTATTTTATGGTTTAAAAATATACTGTGGTGATTTATATAATTTTATGCACTAAACTATTTATATAAAGTGTTTTCTTGAATAACTGTTGATAAGATTCATTTTATTAAACCAAGTAATTGTTACAGTTTACAATTAAATTACTTCAAATTTTCTCTATGTGAGTATTGAATTGCGAGATATAATATAAAAGCTAAGAATGTCAATATTGGCCATAAATGGAGTAGTTTATCTGTACATATTTTTACTGGCGAAGCTTTGTAATTTGTCATAGCTGGAACTATTTTCAAAGCGAAGTCTACGCTAGTCATTATTTCAAAACTTCACACACCACTGCATGTTATAATTATTTTATTTGGGAAAAATAAAACAAAAATCAGATCAAGGAAACTTTTGTCATTGGATTATTGTTGATTATGTTATTTAAGTCAAGATTTTTTCGCTCAAAATGTATTACTACGTAATACTTATTTATTACTTATTTATGAGTCATCATTCAACCTAAAATTAAAACCAATTTCCTACACACGGGCCATTGCTCTTTCACAATTAATCTGTCAAACAAATCACCGCGTGATAATCTGTTGTTTTTTAATAAATCCAACTAGTGACTATTTATCAAACACAATCGTAAACCAGGAGACTGAAATAAATAAAAAGACCCAATCGTATCAGTTACACGCTCGATAGTCACGTGAGCTTCAAGTAGAGGGCCAAATGTTTTATTGGTCCTCTATTTCCAATTGACGAGGATACAACTCGAGTAAACAATGAGGATATAATATCCTTGTATCCCCAAGATACTCTCGGAAGATCTGAAGAGGAAGGTTCATTAAGACAGGTTATTAAATCGAGGAGCTGAGCGAGTGGATAGCATACAAAACATTGACAGTAAATAAAATGTCAGTTGTCATGTTTCAACAGATCCAAGATATTTTCAAAATTAATTTAATAGTTGTATTTCCTATATCTAACAATTTGTCCCTATCATTATTATTAATATTACTGCCCATCTCCCTCGTCTGGTACTTCTAGTTGACCCTGATTGATACATCCCATCACTGCAGGTAATACTACATATTATATTAGGGTTTTATTCATTTGACTGGAGCAGTAGGAACATTGTGGTTGATTCAGTCACGAGTACAAGATAGTTGCATCTCCCCTGACAGTAGAAAGGGAGGTTAATGCTCCGGGATACAGGAATAGGAGGAGAAGAGGACAAGAAAGAAGGAAAATGACACAAGAAAGAAGGAGAATGACACAAGAAAGAAGGAGAATGACACAAGAAAGAAGGAGAAGGGGACAAGAAAGAAGGAGAAGGGGACAAGAAAGAAGGAGAAGAGGACAAGAAAGAAGGAGAAGGGGACAAGAAAGAAGGAGAAGGACACAAGAAAGAAGGAGAAGGGGACAAGAAAGAAGGAGAAGAGGACAAGAAAGAAGGAGAAGGGGACAAGAAAGGACCAGAAAGGAGTTCCGTGGAAGGTTCAAAGGGGTTCCGAGTACCTTCCGAGAGTTAACTAAAACGTTCGTAGATAAGTCATAACATAGTATCAAACAGCGCGGGCAGAGCGGGGTGGTGGGGGCGCCTGTCGAGTCAGTTACCGCGACAAGACTGCACGTGTCTACGATGTAAACTTTACTTACGTATTTGGTGTAAAGAGAAAAGATTGCAGTGATCGTTATTCCTATTGTTTTAATCTGGAATTCTCGATGTCCGCAGGGAGGTTTTTGATTATTCGTAGTAGAGCTGTAACGAACCGACCTCTGTACTTCTGTGAAATGATTGGTAGGTTTTAAAGTTATAGGCTGCTATAAAAATGTTCCTTTTTTAGAGTTTTATTTTTTGTTCTAACTAATTATTAATTTAATCAAAGTTATTCTTATTTCTACCTAAATATGTAAAATGCAGTTATATTAAAATTTTAATAACCCACTTATGAGTATTATTTCTATTTGTTATTTCAGTTTATGATAATGGACAATCGGCTCAAAACGGGGCCTCGCAAGTGGAAAAAGTGTTGTTTCATGTTCGCCAGCAGAGTCTACTGGAAATATCTCAGAAGAAGCTGTTTCAGAATGTTCTGTAAGAAAGTTATATATATAATTATCAAAGTCAATCTGTTAATACAGTCTGGCCAATAACTGTTGGCTTACTCACCTTACACGCATTAATTTCTTAATTTTTGTTTATTAATGTTTGTTTTATTTAATGTTTTGGTTGGTTATTATTAATGTGTGTTAATTTATTCCAGGGTACGGTAAATACGGAAGACTCTTGTCCTGGGCAAGACCGACAAAGTACAACAACCAACAAAAGGGCTGAACCTCAGGAGAGAACTGCTTCAAATGAGAGGAAATATGACATATTCTACTTATCCTTCGGCCAGGAATTGCTGAAAATCCGGATGGACAATGCGTTATTTGCAACAAAATTCTGTTTAATAGCTCTTTGGAACCTGCAAAGCTTAAACGACACCTTGAAACCAACCACCCGCAACTGAAGGATAAAAGCTTGAGTTTTTTGAAAGGTCACAAAGAAGTAAATAAATCTGGTGTGGCTGCTTTACACAGATATGTAAAAACAGATAATGAAAACGCAACAGAAGCATCATTCCTACTAAGTTACAGAATTGTTCGTGCTGGAAAACCACACACGATTGCAGAAATTTTAATAAAACCACGTATGACAAATCGTCAGCTGCGTACTTGGAGAAGACGCAGTGAAGAAAGTTGCAGCAGTCCAGTGTTCCAACAACATCATATCTGATCGAGTCCATAAGATTTCAGACCATATTGAAGATGAATTAATTTGTAGACAGAAAGACATTGAGATGTTTGCAATACAACTTGACGAAAGTACAGATGTCACGGGGTTATCAATACTGCTTGTTTTCGTGAGATACCCCTTCGGAGGATCTATTGAAGAAGATTTGTTACTCTGTGCACCTTTGGAGATCAACACAACTGGAGAAGAAATTTCTACAGTCTTATAGTTACATCAGTAAACACCAGCATATTGATTGGAAAAAATGTATTGACGTGAGCAGCGATGGAGCTGCAGCTGTGACCGGCAAAATAAAAGGAGCTGTAACAAGAATACAGAATGTTGCACCTAAATGTAGTAGCAGTCCCTGCGTTTTACATCGCCATGGCCTTGTCGCGAAGAAAATGCCATCAGACTTAAAGAAAGTTCTCGATCAAGCCGTACAAATTGTCAATTACGTTAAATAACGCCCACTCCAGTCAAGGCTTTTTAAAAAAAGCGTGTGAAGGTTTAGGAAGTCAGCATCAATCACTTCTTCTACATCGGAAGTGAGATGGCTTTCGAGAGGAAAAGTTTTATCCAGGTTATTTGAATTGTGCAACGAGCTTAAGATATTCCTCGCCGAACAACCCATTTCTGCATTCGTTAGTACGCTTAATGAACTATTGCACGATGAGCATTGGTTGATGAAATTGGTTTATTTTGCCGATATATTCGATAAACTCAACGTAGTCTGCAAGTCCTTAAAGGGAATAACAACTACGTTTACAGTAAGAGACGAAATATCTTCACTTAAAAACAAACTTGGATTCTGGATCCAATGTGTTGAACTAAAAAGTTACGATAGTTTTACTATTTTAAATGGCTTTCTGGAAGAAAATGAGTCACAAGTAACCTCAGATGTGGAAAAAATATACATGAACATTCGATTAACCTTAAAAAAATCCTTGAAAGAGTATTTCCCGGAGAAGTTACAGGGCATCGACTGGGTACAGAATCCATTCGCAAATCATACCAAACCATCGATGCTAACTGTGTCAGAGTATGAGAATTTGATCGACATTAAGTGTTCATCTCTTCTAAAACAAAAATTCGAATCAGAAGATTCTAATTTGAATAACTTTTGGATTTGACTTAAAGATGAATACCTTGCAGTCGCTGAGAAGGCTATTATGGTTCTGCTTCCGTTTGTGACGACTTACCGATGCGAGACTGGTTTTTCAGCTTACGCTTACACCAAAAACAAGTACAGAAACAGACTCACTGCAGATCCAGATCTTCGCGTTCAACTGTCAGATATTAAGCCTAATTTTAGTGCTATTATAAGTAAATATGTGACCAAATTTCATTCTTCACATTAAATAGTTAATTTTTTTTTGTACAATAAATGTTTTATAATACTTATAATAATTATTATAATTATTCTTTCTTTTCATATCAAACATGGAAATATTCAAACTACACTACAAGGTACAATCACTTTTGTTATTATCAAAATGGGGCTCCACCAAAAAAAGTATGATCACTTAGGGTTCCGTGGCAAAAAAAAAATTGGGAACCTCAGCCCTAGATAATTAGGGAAACAATTAACTACGTGGCGTGGAAAGTTCACTCCTATTACTATCTTATTTCTAAGCGGAACTATTTTAAAGAGAAGATATGTGCGTAGTGTTACCTTGCCGTCAGTTTTCCGGTAAGCGTCGTGGATCCGCCACACCAACTCCGGCCCAGCGCTGGCGGTCTGCTTGCCGATCTCGAAGAACTGCACTATGGGGTTTGTGTCCACCGAGTTCTGACCTGTGTTCCCGTGTTTAAACTTTGAGAACATGGCTGGAGCTGGCATCGGGCACAACGCGGCGGATCGACCAAATGACGGTCAACAAGCTTGCTACATCTGTCAATACTTGCTCGCGTGTCGGTCGGAGAAAGGACCTACTTGGGATATCGCTGGTGGACAGACTACAAGATGTGCGGCTCTTTGTATACTTTGGTAGTTTAAATGAATAGTTATTATCCGTAATATTTTGAAAACCAAAACAACGTAAAGACAATTTGTTATTTAGTAATGTTTTTAATTATGTAACTTAATCCTCACTTGTGTTAAAGATATTTAATTAATGCATGTATTTAGTGTCTTTAATCTTAGTGCAATAGATTTAATCCATTTTAGTTTATATATTTATTGATTCGAGTAGGGAGATTTGTTTGGTTACTAAGCATCGATTTTACCAACGATTGTTTCTTAAATGACTTATAATAAACTGAAAAAAACAATCTTATTAGTTTTAATATTTGTTGATTGTGTGTTCCACGTCACAACTACACGAACACGCTAGATATAAATTGGAGTATGGGTGTACGTGGATTGAAGCCACGTTCTATAGTCTCGAAACTGTGACGTACTTGAGGGTTTCATCACATCGACGGAATAAATAAAAGTTAATTCATAGTCGTGGGTTTATCTAGAAAAATATATTTTAATTGACTGAAAGAAATTAGAGGCTTTTAATGGAAATTGTCCCCCAGCAATTTCTGAACGCACACGTGTGAAACTTATTGGTTATTTCCAAAATCTTTAGAATTGTTATTGTGTTTTTCAAAACGAATAAACAGCTGTAGCGTTAACCGTGTTTAGTGAGTTTTACTTCTCAACGTTTTGTTGGAACATATTTGTAACATACTGCACTCAGTGGTTTCATAATATCCAATTGTACCTTAAAACCATAATTAACTTTGATTTTAGATTTAATGATGTATTGATTCTTGTTAACGTTTCCCGATGTGAGGCTTTGCCATTTTCAAACTCCATCTTTAACGTTGTGGCTTGTTGGGTGTTCTCTCATGGACATCCTGAAAAAATAAGATGAAAAAAACTATATAATTTATCAACGAGTAGATATATACATGAACAATAATAAGTTATATGCATTTGAGAGATATAAAATTATGTTTTATGTCATAAGTAGAATGTGTTCGGGGCGTTTGTCTACCCCTGTTACGTTGTTATTCTCCCTTGTAATACGACAGTCGAGAGTATTTTTGACTAATCGATTATGTGCTTCTAGGAATTATTGTATTTATCTGTCCATTAATAGCTAGATCTCATTTTGGATTTTAAGAATGCGTGTTATGTAGACTGTTTAGTTTATTTACTGATGAAACATTTTTGTTATTGAATAAACTATATTTATATTACCGAGGAATTATTTCTGGGTATTCTAACTGCCTCACTGCTGTTCCTCGATCATTTCCATTGTTTGAATGCCACTTGTTTTAATGCTTATAAAAAGGGGCGATTCAAAGCTTACATGAGATTTCCACCAGATTTTGCAACCAAAGCTTACATGAGATTTCCACCAGATTTTGCAACCAAAGCTTACATGGGATCTCTACCAGATATTGCAACCAAAGCTTACATGGGATTTCTACCAGATGTTGAAACCAAAGCTTACATGACATTTCTACCAGATGTTGCAACCAAAGCTTGCATGGTATTTCTACCAGATATTGAAACCAAAGCTTACATGACATTTCTACCAGATGTTGCAACCAAAGCTTGCATGGTATTTCTACCAGATTTTGCAACCAAAGCTTACATGGGATCTCTACCAGATATTGCAACCAAAGCTTACATGGTATTTCTACCAGATGTTGCAACCAAAGCTTACATGACATTTCTACCAGATGTTGCAACCAAAAGCCTAAGTGCATGTCCAGCTACGGATGCATATAAATCACATCAAACCAGATTGTGGTTGTTGACTTAAGAAGAAGGGAATCTTACTACCCGACCGTACTATCTCCATATATAAATTAACGGAATAGGGATGAAGAAGGTTGGATCCATAGACTGATTATTTTCGTGGGGGGACTATGATAAACAGTTTTTTTAAACACCTCAGATCACCCAACTTGAGCTTGAACCTTGGAATTCCAGTTAACAGAAAACCAGTCAGAAGATAAAAGCCTTTTCATTGTGGCCGCCAGGGCGTGTGGTAAGCCACGATTGGCATTTAAAACACTGTTGAAATCTTTTCCAATACAGAAATTACTGTGATTTAATTAAGGTTTTAAATTCAAATAAATTGATTTAAAATCAAAGTACCGTAAAGCCTAAGTTATATTCCACCCAAAAAACCAATAAAACAAAAATTCTATGAATGGTTCTTGATTCTACCTTGTATGTTCTATCTTAAAAGTTTAAAACAGGGCTTTTTTATCCACCGCCAGTTCTCGAACCACCTTCAGCTTACACGCGTTAAAATTAGTAACAATTTTTTAAGGATAAGAAAGGTAGAAATGTATACGCATTTGCAAGGACGGAGACCGGATAATTATTTAGAGGAATACACCCTTTAGTACTGTACAATACGTTCTTCGTCTCTGGGAAACCAGAATAGATGAGCCTGACATTTAGACTGCCTGCCCATCAATGTGGAGGGAGTAACTAGACTGTAATGAACAAGCCCTTGACTGGCTAAAAGAGAGTACATCCCCAGCAAACACGACAGTGTAGAAATCACTGTGGTCCATTTTCCACCATCACAGAAACGAGGGGAAAATAATAGCTGGTTCTTAGCCCGCTGTTGTTAAAATAAAATCTCATCAAGTATCTAGAAATCTCCTTATTTTTCAAGTTGTTTACGTGATACCTAAAAGCTCTTTCTTTGCAGGTAGCATTGCGTAATTCCTTTAAGTATTTTACTTATAATTATTATCCCATTAAGAACTTAACTATCGCAAGTGAAATGGTTATATCGTACTCTCAGACGTACTTAACCTACTCCCACCACCTCTGGGAGTCACTACATACTCACTTATTAAAATCTAGTCAAAAATACATGTTTCAACAGGTACAGTCAAATTATATAACAGTTAGAAGAGTTACTACAGTACATTTTTCATAGTGGGGGATACTGTATAAAAACAAATATATTTATTATCAACCCAAATTATCATGATATACACACACATACATACATACATATATATACACACACACACACACACACATACATACATACACATACATACATACATACATACATACATACACACACACACACATACATACATACATACATACACATACATACACACACACACATACATATATAAAATGACACTTTATTTGGAAAGCAGTAGAGATATGATAATGTCTATTGGGGTGTTTTAATATTTTATGTAGGTCTAATATTGTGTTTTTCAAGTTTGGTCTGATTTTCAGTATCATTATTTATAACTATACCTAGGTTTACAAACAGAATGCGATGCTTATTAAGTGCATTACCGTACGTTTGTTTTATCTTTATTGACGGAAAAGTTTATATTATTATATATTGTGTGCCACCGTGATTCCCGGAAATAAAGAAACGTGAGTAGACCCAATATAATTATAATCAACAAATTTAAACTAGTCCTATTATTGTGCATAGTATTATAATGTGATGTTAATGAAGCACTAGTTTTCGAAACAATAACTATCTTTAAAAGACTGCTAATCTGTATTAAGATGTTTTAACTTCAAAGTACACCTAAGCTACGAGTTCTTGTAGGACTAGTTAGGTTAGCTTATAATGTATTACCCTTTTTATTATTGACAAAAGGGGCTGTGTCCCTACTAAAAACAAATATGTTGAGTAGGTTGCTAAAATTGTATAATTATCCTAGGTTATTTGTCATATATACCGGTTCTTAGTTAATATTAGTTATATATAAATGGTAATTTATCAACTGTTTTACCAATAGTAAAGTGCCACAAAACTAACACATTTTATTTTAGTAAGGGAATGATAGTGGAGCTTAGGCCTACAAAACTGCTAGAAAGATGTCATTAAGTATTTACTAAAATAAACAAAGATTATTGTTACTGTAAAATAATGTAAGACTCGTCCAATTATTTTGTACCACCCCCCTTCCCCTCTACTGGACAAGGGCAGGGGCACATGTACAATAAGATAAAGAGGGCAAGAACAATAAAAACAAATGATTAAATTGCAGAAGAGCGTCAGGACCACATATTCATTGATAGGCCTCCACTTGGACCTATTCAATAATTTGCCGTCATGAACCCTTTTTCAATCATCACCCGTTATTATACGTTATTACTCAAAGAGAAAGGTACGAGAATTTTTTATGTGTTATAACAAAAATACTTTAAACCTGTCATCGTAAATTAAAGATAGCGAGTGTAATAAATAAATATTTATTTAAGAAAAGATTAACAATAAATATATATTTATATATGAATATATGCATACAGGTAACAATAGATAGTTAAAGGAAAAATACATAAATATAAAAAAAGGAGGAATAGGGTTATGCCCATAACTATACAGAGGTGCTGTTCCCATAGCAACCTTGTCCTAACAATTACATTTATGATTACAAAACAATAGCGTACGACCCCTCAACGGGCCTCAGCGGCAACCCGCAGTGCGCTACAGCTAAACGTCCACATTTTTACAAAAGGATAGTTTCGTATGCTTTATAGCTACAATATATAAGCATAAACTTTTATAGCAACCAAAAAAGAAAGTAAATTACTTATATTAGTCTTAACCCAATATTCAACAAACAAATTTAACCGTATGGGTCATCAAATATTCCCATACTAACCCAGGCATTCGCCTTGAAAAAGTAAGTTATGGAACTTAAAACTAAAAAAAGGTCCCTCATAGTTTCAACTCAGGTCACCAAGCCGGAAGGGCAAAAAACCTCAGCAATATAGTTAACGAATGATAAACAACATTACGCCATGTTTGATCTACGTAATTTGTCATTCCTACTATATAACAGAAAATACCCAAATAACAGATGAAAGCCAAAAGCAAATTTTGTATGTACTGGCCAAAAAAGGAATTTAGACCTAACCTATAATTTACCAATAAATCTTTAACAAATTTCCAAAGAGTAATTTTGAATAGTACGGCCGAAATTGAATTTGTACCTTGGGAAAACTCCCATCCTGTGATAAGTGTCCAAGACACGGATGAACCAAGAAGTGCCCATTAAGGCACACGACATCAGTTTATAAGCAGTTTTTCTCTGAGGGGAGGGGAACATAGGGGAAGCCAAAAAGAACATAGGAGAACATTCACATGAAACAGAGGGATTGGCGGTAAAGAACAAATAGGTCATTGGAGAGACGTCTGGAACATCACGTGATCACCACCTGATCACTTCCCATGGAGCAACGCGAAAATAACACGCTCACAATGCCACACCTCTAATGTCTTTCAGTTACGTCTTTTCACTCGGGGCGAGAACAATGTGCGCGGGCCGGGATGTTTGTTGACAAGACTTCACACACACAGACCGAGAAACGGGCCACTTTTGGTGAGTCCAGTTTTGTTCACTCTTCGTGGTTGTAGAATTGGCGTTATTTTATTCATATTTTCTTCTTGCTTGTAACGTTGATTTCAAGCAACGTTACAATTTATTCTGTTTATTTCAAGAAGTTTAACCTAATCTCATAAGAGCCAGGTTAGTAGTTCTTTTTTCGGAGATGGCGCGCAATAACAGGTAGATATTAATACTTTAGACTGTGTTGTTTGTTACTTTTACAAAATGATTGTATTTTGTTGCAGTTTATGAATAGAGGTTTGAATCCTACACGAGCATATAGAGTATTATTTACACCCTCTTTCTATGCTAATGCAGGTGCATTTTCTCTTCGTGCCTACCCTATTATATTAAAATGCCGTGTATCTAAGGATGTTTGTTTTTATCGTGCAATTTTGTTTCAGATGATATTGAACTACTTTAGACGAGGAAGGACAAGTGAAGCTTTTTGATAGTAGTTTTGTTTTCTTTTAATAAAATAAACTGAATGGGGCATATTATTGTACTTTATTGTAATGGCTTTGTATTGATTGAACTAGAAAATGTACAACAATCACCATTAGTAAGTTAGGCCTAGAATGGTTTTAAGTTTGTATTAATAAACATTTATTAATCAAATGTTTGAAAACGGTACGATTTATAATTAGTTTTACAATTTGTGTAGAGTAACTAGTCTACGAGCTAAATCTGTAAGAAAAATTCAAATTAAGATGAAACTAGTAGGTAGGCCTACTGCACAATTAAATAATTACCTATACTAAGTTACCCACTTTTATTTAAAAGATGAAATTCAGTGTTTCAACATCATATCAAAAACCTGTAAAATACACATAATGCGATAGAAACTAAAACATTGAAAAACTTTTTAGTTTTTATTCACATACATAACAAAAAACCTATGTTAATTTGATGTTGCTTTTTGGTTTGCAAGGCACCGGGGACATTTTGTCAAATAACATTTGCGCTTGAGCTTAATTTATGGCGTACGGTATTTATTAAGATGAGAAATTACGGAATATGTAAAATATATATCGGCCACAAGAAACCATTTAAAACTTCACACGTTGTATAGATTACTGCTCAGCCTTAACCTAGCACTTTAAAACAACTGTTTTGAACATCTATGATGCAAATAAAAATAAAAATCCCACCTTAAAATTACTAAACGCTGAATCACACTAAAATAAACCCTAACCTAACTAAATTGGATAATATAAACACTTAAATAAACAATCAAATATATGAAAATCCAAGTAAGTAATGAACGTCATTAAAGTCGGGAAGGGGGGTAGACAGTCCCGTAAATAAGCGACAGGTTTCGCGATGATGCAGTCGTGTCGTCAACTAGCCGACCGGACAGACATTTGTCGGGAATCTCACGAGATCGTCCCGACGCGACGTTGTCAACTAGTTCCCATCCGGACAGACTCACATTTGTCGGGAATCTCACTAGATCGTCCCGACGCGACGTTGTCAACTAGTTCCCGTCCGGTCAGCATAGCCCTGGTGGACGTACACGGCTAGTATTTATTGTGTATGAGAAGTTAGCCATCTAAGCATTGTGTGTTCTGGATCTTATCATTGGTAATGAAGTGATTTAATAACATTTATTTTTCCCTCGCCCCTGGCAAGAAAATGAGAAATAACGATTATATTACAAACTGTCACACTATGATGTAATTACAGAAATTCAATATTGTTTAATAGAGAGGTTATACAAGAATATTTTGCATTTTTTTAAAATATTTTGATTTGTTAGTAATTTAGGCTTAACTATGAACAAATAGATAAGTATAAAAAAGTTTATAAATATTTAACTAGCTATAATAATTTTAATATATGATGACACAGTTTGATAATATTGGAAATTAATAACATTGTAATATATTAAATCGTAAACGAATTAAACAAATTTAAATAATAGATTGGAGATAATATTTAAAACAAAGACGTATGCATATGGACACACATGTATGTATTTATACATGTATGTGTACTGTAATTTATATAAAACATTATATATACATGAGTTTTTGATATAAATACTACAAGCTATAGAACTAATTCAACTTAATGAAACTAAAACCACCCAAAATAATATGAAATATGGACAAGTGTTTTCTTAAAGTTTGCTTTTGTTAAGTATTTCAATTTTCAAATAGTATTATTAGCTGCACAGTGAATTTCAAATTTTTATTTAGGAAATAAAATGAAATCAGCATCACTTCTAACCCTCTTCATGTTCTGGCTGAACGTGAGAATTGGAAATAGATGTTCTCTCTTTGAAACATTTCAGACAGATACGTATGGTCTGTGGACGTGAATATCCATTGATACAAAGAGACCATGATTTTACAAAATGTTGTGCACCAACGAAAATGAAATATTATGAAACGTTAGAATTGTTAAATAGATGTGAATTATGATCAGTTTTAAGTATCTAATTCCAACAATTACACTTTTGTTATTAATTGCACAAATATGTTGCTTGTAAATAATATTAAGTATCTATTTTAATCTTGGGATGTTATTTATTACGATATAATCAAAGTAATATTATCATTACAACCATAATGTAACTTACACAACTAAACAATCTAATGTATCTTTTAAAGTGAAGCAATCAATGTTGAGTTATCCTGAGAAATAACTACATAATAATGCTCTATTTGACTATATATAGTTTACAAATTGAAATCATCATATTATAGTTTTTCTTAAATCTTTCGTTTACTGAAGCTTTGTATAGAGATATAATAATTATGAGCTGTTTGTATTTGATATTTTAATAGGTCTTTTTTAATTAACGTTGCATTTGAGTGAATACTTTATACCTCAAACCAACGAATATATATATATATATATATATATATTTAATATATATTTTATTTGAGGTTTTGTAGCATGTCAATCAGACAGATTGGACAGCTACAAGTAAAAATCAATATTTTTATAATTTATGAAAGAAAGAAACTATTTTAACATATTTAATTGAATCTACCTCGAAGTATATTTCCTCTGACTAGATGCAGTCTAATAAAATTACGTATCTCCCTACATTCAAACACGTGGTTGGTCAAAAATATTGTCTTTTGATAAGTACTGTAGCAGTTATCAAAGAAGAGAATTAATATTATCATATTTATGAATAAAATAAGTTAACGCAGAATCTTTGCCATTGGATGATGTCGGATAAATTTACTTACGCTTGCCATGCTGCCCACAAGAAAAAATAGTAAAGTACATCTATATCACAAATTCTCATAAAAATAATAACGGATCCTAAATCATATAATCATTCCATAGATATTTAAATAGAAATTGCTTTCATATCCACTCACCCTGTCAAGATGTTCTTCGATTGAATTTTCACATGGTAGAAGAAAATTATTCAAAGATGGCAGCCACACGTGCTTACATTATAACACCTGACTAAGGAAAGGAGTGCATATCGAGTTCGACCTACTGACCCACTCCACATCAAGAGACTAGCGGTGAGCCAAGGAAGCTTGTTCCTCCCTTTCCCCGCAAGTGGATTTCTCTTGTTATTTCCTCTTTCTGCCCACCTTCGTCCATATTCCTCCTTTCTATGTTCCTGTGTTTAACACATTCTCTGTTTTGTTCCGTTCGTATCAGATTTAGCACTATATAAAGACCCCCAGCCAGTTCCCCATTATAGCCAATTTATTGCAACCCAGCATTGAAGGAAGAACTTCTGCGCCGCATCAAAGAACACGACGACCATGAAGCTTGGGCCGTCAGATACACTGCTGCTATGGACAGGATGACGGACTTTCGATTTAAAAACCGTCAAAATGGAGACTTCGGATCCACCGCAGCCATGGATGGGGCCACGGACTTCGTTCAGTTAAGTATCATCAAATAATCAAACGAGTCCTTATGACTTGAAATCTAGTTTTTGTAGTAAAAATAGGCAATGTCTATTTCCTCCTTGTAATATTCTGTATATAGTCGGAGATGATTTTCGTTTGTTTTGATATTATGTCGAATTGACAATGGATCAACTGCAAATCTTGTTGACTTCCTAAAGTTTTATTTTGTTGTTTAAATATTGTGTCCTCCAGAATGAGGGACAAGTCTAATAATTATTAGTTTCATGTATGTTACATTAGTCCTAGAGACTATGTTGCTCTGTATATTTACCATACAGTCTTTACGTCACGAGCCTTGGGCTTGGAATACAGTAATGTCTTAATTAAAGACTTGCTAAACTTCCACAAGTTCCATTAGTCTAATTTGACTCAATGTTTCGCATGACGCCGTAAACGTCATGTACACCTGTTTATCAACCAGGTTGTCTGTATTGGATTACATACCTCAGTTGAGTTGGTGGAATTCTTTATTTTGTGTTGGTTAAGCAGTCACGATTCTCATACGGTATTAGCTTCGCAGAGCAAACCGGGGAACTGCTATAGAGTCATAGTGGGGTTCGCGCAAATAATATCCTTTTTTTTTGCCAGGTTTTTGGGCCCTATTGTGTTAGTGTTACTCTTAGTTTAATTTCAACTAGGTTTTAGTGTACTATAGAATGCGTTGGCAGTAATGTAAGGGAAAAAGACCAGCCATATTACTATTTTGTTAACACGTGCTTATTAGCCATCAACCACTATAATCAAGGAACTTTTCTATTGTTTATCATTATACTAAATGTTTTAAAGAGTTTAATTTACAACCCAGACTGGCTTAACTGATTTAAAGTTATATATGTAAATATATCTTGTTCTATATGTTGTTATTAACTACTTGATTATTTTCTTCTTTAGAGAAATTCATCCAGTAGCCCGGCTCCTGCACAGCCCTGGTAGCTACAGCAAGACAATCAAATTCACAAAGTCTTATTGCCTTCACTAAAATTCTAAGTCTAACCCATAATATCATTTTAAACCTTAATTTTGTTATATCTGTTCTTTATATGTTTAATAAATCTATTTATTGTTTAAAAATAATTCATTTTACATCAATTGTACAACCAGTAGAGGACCAATTTTTCAGTTTCGCTCAAACATACAAGATGCTTATTGTAAAATTTTATATCAACATTTAGACCATTTTACTTGAGTATGTATAAAATTTCTTGAAATTTAAAAACTAGATATTAAAAGTGTTTAAATTTATATGCAAGAGAACAAAATATGTTTTGACCAAAATAACTAAATCTTGCTCCAGTAGAAACCTAGAGTTTAATTTTCTTTACCTGGTGATATCAACAGTAGTCAAGCTTTTAAAGGTGTTCTGGAATTTAATGACATCTTCTCTTCATTTAAAAGGTTTCTCTTCAAATGCCGCCATGCTCATGACAGATATTCAACAACTGTTGATGTCACCACGTGAACGAAATATAAACTATGTTTATATTCGAGCAATATATATATATTTTTACCAAAATAATATGTTGCTATAAAAAGTGAGAATCACTGTGCTTTTCTCGCGTGCCCACATCAAGTATCGAACTTGATAGTTTACCCATTTGATACAATCTCAGTAAAATAACCAGCTCGAGATAGGTTCCCACGCTCTCAAGTGTCTCCTTCACTGGCTTCTACAGCCCTTGAAGCCAAGACTCTGTTCCTAATAGTATTACGTCATGTTTTGCTACAGACGACTCGCAAAAAACCTCCCATCATTCTCTTCTTCGTTTAGAAACGTTCGAACATTAAAGTGGGAGGGAAAGAATCGCGAGCTATGATCCGTAATTATAAGGTTTTAAAACAACAACACTTTTATTTTTAGTAAAATAATAAAATATTGCTCAAGAAGACAATTTTACATTCATATTTTTAAATATGTTTCATAGTCATTGTGAAATTTGAACAGAACATTTTCTGCTCATTTGGAAGGTTTTTACTCACGTCAAAAACTGATTAACTCAATATATGAGTTGAATGAACCTGAAACAATATATTTTTTATTTTAGCCGGAGAATGTTTTTCTCTGGGAACTGAAAAAAAATACTGAACTAAGCTCAAATACCATCCAACCCCTCCCCGCCCTTTAACCAAACCTTTTAAACAAAGTTTCGACATTATTTAAGGGTCACAGTTAACCTTGGTTTGGTTTTTATTCTTGTATTTATTTTGTAAACTATAAACAATATCTCCGTGAACTAAGTGGGGATTAAGTGTGTCTAGCAAAAAAGTAATCGCGTGTCTTACTACCCATTCATGTTATACGCATATGTACTATTCACACTTATGTCTTAGGGATGAGGAAGGTGTAATTTAAATTAATTATACACACATTTTCATATAGAGAGCGTGGGAAACAATTTAAATAAACCACTATCACTATATCTGAGCGAGATTGTAATCCCAATCAACCAGTTAGTAGCATACCTGTCTATTGCTGGAGTGAGGTCTTGTAAGTCTATTGCTGGAGTGAGGTCTTGTAAGTCTATTGCTAGAGTGACGTCTTGTAAGTCTATTGCTAGAGTGACGTCTTGTAAGTCTATTGCTAGAGTGACGTCTT
>CABEEJ010006806.1:0-36472 GCA_901482245.1 Timema douglasi | reverse complement strand
AAAACCAACAGCCAATCAGAGAGCAGGAGGCGTGGTCACGTGACCAAATCCACTCAGTTACAGCTCTGTGCTATCACTACCCCCTAACTACTTATGTTCAAAGCGATGTAAACTACAATGTAGCGTACTATCTTCTTCTCCTGCCCTTATAGTACCTCCATAGAGTTTCTTATTTTAGAGATAGCTATGCAAACACAAAGAAATGTAGCTGCTCGTAGTTTATAAACCCCTAAAGTTGGAAATTTGACCACATTTGAAAGTTAAATAATCATTCATGCTGTTAACTACAACTATATAGTGATAATGGAGAGATTTAAACACAAATCTATTTTCACACTAGCCCGATAAATCTAAACTTGTTGCCATAATGGCATCATGTAATCTAACCATATGTACACACTTGATGCAACACACTATATTCCTAACTCACATACATGGTTAGACATTATTTTTACCTCTAATCCAGACAAAGTACTAAATCAAAGGCATATTGCTGCAACAGGCCTCTCACATTATGACTTAATATTTATATCTTATTCTTTCAACATTCCTAGATTTCAACCTAAGCTTATTAAAGCTGGAAACCTCAAACATTTGGAAGAGGATCCTCGAATTAAATATGCCCCATCCATTTCTTGGCAAAATATACTACTGGCTCTTAATAATGTTGATGGAAAATTGAATTGTTTGAATGAAACTATACTTTAACAGTTTGACAGACAAGCTCCTATCAAAACAAAATGGGTCACTGAACCACCCGACCCTTTTTTTGACTCGAGCGATACTAGCACTGATGTCCCACTGGAATGCTGCCTTTTGGCAGTTTGAACAAGCACGTAAGGACAAACTCGACATGACATATGTAGTATTTGAGAAATATAGACTACTTAAAAATCGATGCCCACATTAGCATAACGTCCACAAGGCTAAACTTCAAAATTCACATAAAAACTTCAGTATACACATAACTTATCACATAGCTCCTCGCCTAAATGTTTATTAAATGACTTAAGAAAATAGGTGTTGGATATAAACGTAATGGTTACACTAAATACCCATATCATCTGACGATCTTAGTTATCATTTTGTGAATACTCCAAATTTAATTGATCCTATCAAAAAAATAGGACTCTTACTAATTTATTGTCTCAATTCCCAAATGATAAAAAATTCAATTTTCAAACAACACACTAGCAGGCGTTGTGCAGTCAATAAAGTGAATCAAAATAAATACACAAGGAAATGATCAAATTCCAATCACATTTATAAAAAAAATCTTTTTCATGTTTTAAGCTATATAAGAGATATTTTTAATCATTCTCTGCAAGAAGTAATTCTTCCCTCTATGTGGAAATTTGAAATAGTGAGGCCTATCCCAAAACCCCGTTGCCAATCTCTTCCCTAACATATTATTGTTTATAATCATACTTCCGTCACTTTCAAAATCCTTTGAATACATCGTACACAGACAAATATAAAACTCGTAAATAATCACAAGCTAGTAAACAAGTACCAAACTGGGTTCCAACCACATCACATAACAACTAGGCTACAGCACTCATAAAGGTTAGCTGATGATATAAGACACGCCATGGATAGAAGGCAGCTGACGTTGTTGGCACTCTTGGACCTTAGCAAAGCTTTTGACACCATTAACCTCAATATTATTCTTGCTAAATTACAAGCAAACTTTCATTTTTCAGTAGGTTTGACCCAGTGGATGCAATTATACCTTAATGATCGCCAGCAATATGTTATGTTAGGTCAACATGGCGTTCGATGACATATGGAATGTCATTAGGTTTGGTCCTTCGTACATTCCTTTTCTTAGTATTAAAAATGTTCTCTCAAGGTGTTTGCAACATTCTCAATATCATCTACATTCCAATGGTTTCCAACTGTATTTATCATCTTCCCTATATCATATTGACAGTGCCCTGGTTAATATGAATGCTGACCTAAGTGCAACACATGATAGGACACTGTAAAATGATTCAATGCAAATCCTAAAAAATCTCAATTATAGGGTCAAAAATATCCCTGTCCTCATTGAATTTAGTATCAACACAACAAATAAATTTAAATAATAGTCCGATTTCATTCGTGTTGGAATCTAATAGCCTCGGTTTACGTATAATTGGAAAAATCACATGGAATAATCATGTAAAACAAATATGTAAGAAAAAGGTGTTTTTTTTGCCTAACACTCATTTAAGCAGCTGAAGTATTAATACCATTGAATATAAAATCCAAAACGCATGGGTTATATTTATATTCAGCCTCCAGTCGCGTGATCGTATCTCCCCATAATATAAGTCATAAGAGACAAGCTTGGCTATGACTTAAAGAAATACCAACTCTATCCTTATATGCTCACTCAATTATAATAAAAATGTCACCAATCATTTACAAGAAAACTCAACTTTATTTATTCCTCTTCGCAATTCCTACCACTGCTCAAATTCTTTCTCTGTTTCAGCTTCGCTTTATGGTATTACTTAACCAAAGACATAAAAAAATTAAAATTGAATGGTTTTAAGATAAAATTTGCAAATAATCTGCGCGTGTAAGCTCAGTCGCGGAGTTGAGGAGTGTGACTGAGAAGTAATTACACCTTTTGGTGTGTGTGCGCGGGCGCGCGCGTGATAGCGTAACAAGTGTAGGAGAAGGTAGTAGATACCATTAAAGTAGTTTTTTTTATTATTATTATTAAACCATACCAATAAGTCTACTACCTATATCATTAATATAATAATACTTTACCAACTCTATACCTATGCCATGCCATGCCATACCTATATTATACCAATGCTCTGTTACCTGGTGGAACCAACACTGTTCGACCAAGTAACATGAACGACGATATCAAAACAAGAAGACAAAATATGGTTTTTAATAGAAATAAATTTACTGTGTTTTATTTTTGCAGAAATGTCAAAAGGTGGTGGAAATTGGGTTAAAAATATCTACACAGTCAAATTAAAGGATATAAAAATATATTATCTGAAACAATAAGGAAAGGACCCCGAGAAACAATCAAGCCCACCAGGCCTTAGCAAATAATAAAACCAAAATAGTCATAATCCCTAATCACTAATCCCCATCCTAATCACTAATCTAGTCCTGAGTAATAGTATCCTAAACTATTGCATAAGTTATAGGGTAGTTACATAATACAATAATATAATATTGCGCATCTGGGCTACATCATTCGTAGTCCAGTATTGGAAAGATTAGCCAGTACTAATCGTGCAACCTTTCCATGCCCTGATGAGATGAGTTAAAGTGAGGTGAAAGTGGTGAAAGTGGTGAAAGTGAGTCTGATGGTGAGGGACCAGTGGAAATTAACCAAACAAACCCTGGTGATCGTTGGGATAGTTCCCCTTTCGGGAAAAATACTCACGGTACAAGCCTGGAATCGGACCCAGGACCCCTAGACTCTTATCGAGCAGGGTAATTACATAAAATAATATAGATAATCCTAACGTAATCACAAATTACACACTATGAAGACGATAGACACTCAGACCTTTAAAGGATGCGTCCATTCTACAAATAAGGCTACTAAGAGCAGAAGGCCTTATGTATTCTAACATCACAAGATTTAGATCCTCACACGGGAGAAGTTCCTGCAACAAAAATATATTACAGTATATAAAACGGCCCCTTTGAGGGTCAAGACATAATAAAGTTTATTATTATTAGCACCGCGTCTTACTACCCGTTCGGGTTATACGCACTTACGCTAATGTGTAATGGTAGGGTGATTGTGANTTACTACCCGTTCGGGTTATACGCACTTACGCTAATGTGTAATGGTAGGGTGATTGTGAGATGAAATGGAGGACCTACAGTTTAACGTGGAATCCGAACCACGGTGGAGGTCTGGCATTCCCCACATGTTTTGTCAGAGGTGAAGGAAGGGTTTGGTAATCAGATAAATTTTTGCCGGGACCGAGGATTGAACCCCGGCCGCCAGCACAAAAGTCTGACACCTTACCCCCTAGACCGCCAGGTCACCCGACATAATAAAGAGTCCACGGGTTAAACCACCCATTTAACAGTTTAGGGATTATTTTCCTATCATTGTCAGGTCATGTGAGGCTTGGGGACTATTTTCATATCACGCCCAAGCCACGTTAGGCTAGAAGAAGTTTTAAGGTTTGGAGGAATGTGGTATTACCTGCAGTCAATCAAAGCTAAATACCTCTTCTTAAACCTCCAGTTTAAGCTTTCAAGTGAGAGCATTGTGACAGTCATGAATCATGACATCCCTCTGGAATCTAAAGTCATTAGTGTGTATAGCTGAGGGGTCATTAACTCTTTTTAATCACCTTAGAAAAGAGGTTTAAAACAAAGTAGTAAACTAAAATATATATCAGAACGCACTGATAAAGGGGAAAACACAACATTTCAATATTAAATTAAGTTAAGGAAAGAAAAAAAGTGTGCAATTTATTAAAATTATATATATACATTTCTGTAAAACTAGGAACTTTTAATAACCTTTTAGAACCTTTATGAACCTACATATTATTTAAAGGTTCCGATTCCTTTGAAATAACACTGTTAATTTCTGTTATCGGTTCCGGTTCGACACCCTGCCATCACATTCTATGGTGTGAGTAGTTATTGTAGGACAAAATATATTGGTCTTTTGGCGTTCACGACGGTGAGAGCTACGTATTTGCTATTTTATTTTTAGCGGTGCATCTCACTACCCATTCGGTGTATACGTTTGTATCTGCTGATCATTAATAAAACGACATTTTAATCAAACATAGAAAGCTAAAGGATTGGTGTGGAGGTGTCAAAACAGAATATCGAGAATCCCCTCTCTCTCAAATTATTTATTCCCTCCTCAAATTATTTCCTCCCTCCCTGATCGATTTATAACGACGACACATAACCACATAAAACTCGCGCGCTCGGCGTGGGTGGGGTGACGTCACTCGCCCGGGAGGCCATATCATTGAACCAGGCATGGAGCCAAAAGCTGCACGTCATCGGATGGCTACAGTAGTTTTCGGACCAATTGGAGCTGGCTATTCATTTGACGTCATTCGGCTGGCGCTGCTATCCCATGGAAGAATGTAAACTACTATGAAGTGAGT
The DNA here is from genome assembly GCA_901482245.1 of Timema douglasi. Classification (NCBI taxonomy): domain Eukaryota; kingdom Metazoa; phylum Arthropoda; class Insecta; order Phasmatodea; family Timematidae; genus Timema; species Timema douglasi. Next base: position 31,358 of record CABEEJ010006806.1, on the reverse strand, counting down.
TAGAGAGAGAGAGATATATTCCACGAAGTATTGGTTTCCATGGTAACAAGAAGCTGTGCTAGGACTAAAATGTGTACGTGCTGTGGCATAGTGTGATGGATAATAATAAAGAGAATTATATTATTGTAATCTATCGGGCACATTTAAACCCTTGTATCGAATAGTCATTTGATTTCACGTTTCAACCCATTCCCGATTAAAGATTCAATTTCATCTTATACTTTATTTTATTTTATTAATATAGCGTTGTCTTTAAAATTATTAATGTTTATTTAACTATTTATCTTAACTATGAAGGTCAACAAGTGATTACAGTCTATAGGTTTTTTTAATATTATTTTTGTAGGCCTACACCCCCCTCCTCTTATTGACATGAATTATTCCCAGACCTGCTGTAAGAATCTTGCTCTCTAAGTACAGTATAGGTATTTTAAACAGCTGGCAAATTATAAAATACAGATTTTACAGGCAGCCAGTGGTGTTGCCTTAAGAGGACAGTTCAGGCGTGGATGGACTTAAAATCATGTTGTTGTTGTTTTATTCAATAAGTGGGCGTGAATAGTGGGTGGTAGCAAATAACGTATGCAGCCGAGGTTGGCCGATCGGTCCCGAGCTGATCCGCTGTTCTTAGACATATATCAATTTGATTCTTCACACCACTTTCCACGGCTCGTCGACCCGGCTCCTAAGGACTACGAGAACAAAACGTCGAGTAAGGTAGAAAACCCCTTCATGGGAAACTCAAGTTTTGTATTTTTTAACATAAATATATTTGAGTTAAATAACTCTCTTTACTAATATCATTTAATTGTTACACAAATAACTACCAAATATATAATTATAGAATCATACAGTAGTAGTTTAATAAATAATCAAAAACAAATTTTTAGGTATTTTAATAAAATTCTCTCTGTGTTTTTATAATTTATTGTTATTTTTATGAAAAATAATTTAAAATGTATTGTTATTTATAAATAATAACACATTTATTGTGTTTTCAATCTTAAATACAATTAACTGTCAAAACAACCAATATAATATGTATTCATTATTTACACTCTGAATCCCCTTGTTTCATTATAATGTTTGCATATTATTTAACGCCACATCTTACTACGCGTCCGCGTGAGATGGGAATAAGTAAGCTGGAATTTTGAGGAAATGTACCCATATTTGCGTGTATTTAGAGTGGGTAGTAATTTAGGGAAAAACACACTCAATTCACCCGGACGGAGTGTACTCTAAGGTTATACAGATATATACGATTTTATACGGATATTCATAAATTTTTAATAGACTTTGTTTAAACCTTTTTTTAAATTCAATTGTTTAATTTGTTGTAGTTTGAGTCAGTAGACCTAAATCTGTTATTTTTCTATATAACTATTTTTTAACAGACTTGATGTGACCACCAAACATAGTTGTTCCCAAATTGTGGTCCGCAGACGGGACAATAAGGAAAAAGAATATATATTATGCGAAAGAGTTAAATGAGTACAAAATTGGCAGGTCGTATCTATTTAATCAATAATTCTTTCCTCATTATATGTCAATTATTGTGAATAATAAACAAAGTAAAATACATGTTTGATAAAAACGTTCATTAATAGAATTCCCGGCTGTGGCAATTGTACATGTAAATAGTACACTAAGGCGGGTAGTTCATATGTGCATCGAATGCTTATCAAGTCGTCGGCCATTGGGAAAAGTTTGAGAAAAATCTGTTTCTAAAATATAATAATATGGACTGTAAACAATAAGGACTTATCGTTACATATCTCTTCAACAGGACCATGCGGCGATAGCTCAGTACGCAAATGTATGTCTTCCTAGATTTGTGTCAAATCATGTCATGAACTTTGTTCGTGTGGTTTATTAATAGTTCATTATATTTTATCTTGTGACTTTGTAAATTCAGCCCCCACAAAATTATTTCATCTAGTTATTTGTAGACACTTTCCTCCCTACTATTGATTAGTCAAACATGACCTCATGTAATTGAACACATTGGAAGGAGAAATGGAAGCTTCGCTAATATTTCACATTAATTTTGATTTGTTTGTGGTACGTTGTTAGTTAAAGCAACAAGAAGAAAAAACACCTTTTTGAAATTTCCCCCACCGTACGGTCACCATTTTGAGAAAATTGTGGCCATAAATAGTTTTTTGGTTCTATAATGTTAACTGTTCATTTTATCAACAGGCTTGTTGAGTAAAAACTAGGAGAGTTAAATTTTGCATAAAAACGTCTTTGTAAATTTGTTGATAACGAAGAGCCCAGGGGAAAAACTTGATAAGTCACATGTATGGAATTTCACAGGAGACCATTTTGAAAGTTTCAAGACTCGTGCAGACTTATCCTTTCATGATTTTTTATGCTTCTAGCTTTCATATTGTATCATGTTAATATTATAGCACATTATTCACTGATATGAATGCATTACTCCAAAAAATACTTATTCATACTTGATTTTTTACAACCAGCACAACCTATAAATGGGAAAAACATGATAAGTCCAGGGTTTATCAAGTTTTTAATATGTTCTTCCTATGACTACTTAAAGAATGGAATAAATTATTTCCTTAAACATATTTTATTCATATGAAGATTGGGGGGAAGGGTAATTAAGCGAATGAGGAGGGAATCATTGTTTAAATTGCATTTTATTTATTTTACAAAGAATGTCAGTATTTTAAGCTTACAAAAACTATGCTTACAATGAATTTTCAAAACATTTTTTTAAATAAGAAGTTTTTTCACCAGTCTTCTAATGGGGCAGATGATCAAAGTATGTTTGAGTTTCACTGCAGAAAAATCGTTTAAGATGTTCCTTGTACTTCTCGAAGTAAATTTTAAGGAAACCTAAAAAAAAATGAATCAATAAATAAAATAATGTGAATATGCCTTAGCTAGGTTACTCCTTTAATCTTTATGAATATTTCATGTAACAGATTATTGTAAAAATAACACAAAGTTCTTAATAAATAAAACTTCTCTCTTAAAGTTTAAGTTATGAAATAATTCTAACATACCTTCGTAATGTACAGATGGCAGGATAATCTCGCCCTCTCTCAAGTCATGTTCTGTCAGCAGGGTAGTTCGCTTTTTCCTTGGTGGAACCAAGGAAGCTTGCTCGTAGAAACCATTGTAGCTCGTTCGAAACCTGACCAAGGCTGCATGATCTCGTGTTATCTCCAGCTCCCGTCCAGGCCTGGAGTGAAAAGGAAGTTTTTTCTTGTAGATGTGATTGAGATGGGCTGACCATCCTTTTATAATTTCAGATTGCTCTTCAACATTTATGATCTCAAAAGGCGAAGAAAGTTGCTGTGCATCTTGGAATACTTGATACCAGTCCTCGGGTAATTCAGCTTCTTCTCCCTGGTCGATCAAACCTATGTTATTATCGCATTCTACGTACGAATGCCCCTTTATGGGGAAGACTTCCTTTACGTAATCCAGTCGCTTTTCATAGTGCACCAAAAGATGTAAGAATCCGAATGTAGATACATTTTTATATTGGCCTCCGCATGAATCGCAAAAGATCTCAAGATGTTTGATTTGTGGGAATCTGTAAAGTTGTATATAAAGTGATACACGAATAACAGACCTCGTCTGCTCCTTTCCTACCGATGGTCTCAGGGTACATATAAAAATAACTATTTCTGGTTGCAAGCACGTGGACATGAGAATGAAAACAGATGATTGCCGGCGATAGTAAACATCATTGGTCTTTATGTTTGGGCATGGAAATTTCATAGAAATTCCAGCCTTTAGAGGGTGTAGCGTAAATCACAAGAACTGAAAATTAAAAACCTTTGGGGGACCAGTGTTACGAACACGGACAAATGGACTGTGTGATGGAGTGGGAATGGGTAGAGGCAACTCACCTTCATTCACTTTATGTTGTCTGATTGGTATTGTCTTGGAGAAGTCAATTTCATTAACACACGTACACGAATAACTGAGATTGGACCGCTTCCAAATGAAAGTTCACGGAACCTATAACCATCACCTATGGGTCTATCAAGTCTCAGCGCACGACTCACTAAATTGGCAGAATGAAAAACCACGCCAGCGACACTTGGCAGAAAAACAATAGACCTAGAGGGGTCCAGGTATGTTATTGTTGCCTCCAAGAGTGAGGAAAGGTAAATGAAGGTGGAAGGAGTCAAGAAAATATAAAAAAGATCAAAAAACATTCTAAATCTCAACAACAAAACAATCATTCACAAGACAAAACAAAAAAACTAACTAATTTCGAGGCATAGAGAACATAGATAAAGGAGCACTATCCAAAGAGATAGCATAAAGGAATTAATCATGAAGTAGAGACAAATGGTACTGATCTAACAATAAACAATGCACAAAGGGTTTTTCATACACTCTTTCTTAGCTTTCCTTTTACCATCGTAAAACACTTGCTGCTTTTTTAGGTGGAGCTGGTGTTCTGTTTCAAGTGTCAAAAGTTCAAAACGAAGCACATTCTTTCTTTCTTCTGCAGCTGTTGCAGATATATCCTTCTCCAATTTATTTTTCTTGGACTTATACTCATCACAGGAACTACAAGGATCGCACAGTTGGTAGCCGAAACTGATATTAAAGTCAACGTTGAAGATTGTACGATATGTTTCATAAGATCCATTCTGTTCTGGAAACTGTTACTTGAACATTTCAAACATTTTTACTATGGTCAAGGATTCAGGTAGGTACTGGCTGTTTTATGCTTGAAATGAATATATATACTAGGGAATCCCATTACGGGTTTAATCATTCAATGCGTGAGGGAGTGTTTTGTGTTTCCCTCTCTTGTCTCGCTGGACTTTGCCTTCTCGCTGTAGAGACTGTAGTAAGTAATTTAGCTTACCATTTCGAATCCCGTGTAATGACAAGAACGCTGACTTGCAAACAGGTATTTCTTGAACACTTTCAACAATGTGGACACAAAATATGTAGGAAGCCTAGCGAAAATTGGCCTCCTCATCTTTCCTCGGTCGTTTTCGTTGCAGTGGGACTACTGTGATTAGTCCACTAAGATACAGATTAATCTCATCATGGCTTAGAAATTCATTCATGTGCTTGATGACACGTTTCTTACTTTCGTCACTTAAAACACCGAAACAATTTTTTCTAAACTTGCATGGTTCTCCTGTTTCATGTGATTGAAATCTCAAGAGTCTGCTTGCATCTCTGACACGGCCAAATATTCTTCTCTTCTTTGTCAGCTTCTGCTTTGAAATACTATTTCCTTTGTCACAACTAGAATCACTCTCTTGTAAATCAATTGTTATTGACCAGAATAAAACGCACTAAAAAACGTTTCTAAGCTAACTTTAAATAAAGAAAATTACAATCTACATAGATGCTGGCATTGCCCTGACACAAACATTCACAAAATTATGCTAAGCAAACAGGTTATTAGAGATGGATAAGGAATCGGTGATAAGGATATTTTTAACAATATTTGTTGGTCACCGTCACTCACAATGGTTATATAGCAAAAGTAGTCATGGTACAAATATCAGTGGTTGGTGTATACGAGAAATTTGTTTGCCATACGGCGACAGCTGAACACTCTGAATAACAAGAGCCGCGACTGTCACTTAAAAAATATTGGTTGGCAATAAAGTGACCCACAGGTGGTGGTCAGTAGCAATTTCATATTGTACTTTACTCTAATGTTTCAATAAACACTCTTTGATGAAAAGCCGCTACTTGATGGTTTTTGTAAAGCCGCGGTCACACTAGGCTGGTTACTAGCCGCTGCTTGCTGCTGGCTGGTAGAAGCAACAGCAAGCAGCGGCTGGTCAGTGGGTCACACTTCGCTGCCACAAGTGACTGCTACTAGCGGCTGTCTCGTCAGTTTGGTGCTCTGTTTTATGGAAAAAATGTCGTCTGTTGGTCCACGGCGTGAATATTTAAGACGGTTGTTGAGGATAGGAGTGATTGAACTTTGCATACAAATGCTGCAACGCAAGGAGAGGCGCTGGTGGGTTAGACCCTGGATAGGACGTAGGGAGCAGTTGGGGGCATCGACCAGACTTTTAGAAGAACTTAAAGAAGAGGACCCAGCATCATACAGGAATGTTTTAAGATTGTCTGTACCCAAGTTTGAAGAGTTGCTGGAATTAGTTACACCCATAATACGAAAACAAGATACTAAGCTACGACAGGCAATTCCTTGCAAAATTAAACTCGAGATTGCTTTAAGGTACCTTGCAACTGGGGACAGTTTCAAATCCCTAGCGTATTTGTTCAGAGTTCCACACAATTCAATTTCAGTGTTTTTGCCTGATGTGTTGAGTGCTATCTACGAAGTTCTTCAACCATTCATTAAGGTAAGATCATATAATATCTGCATAATACATAATAAAGTTAAGAAGAATATACATTAGTACAAAAATTCACTATTAATATAATTTAATTAAGATAACATGAAGAATGGATTACAATATGCTCTATTGAAATAAAGTCTACAAATACAACAATAGGATCATTACTTTGTTTCTTGATATTGGCTGACTGTTCATTTTTAAATTTGAATTAATTTTGTCTTAAACAAATGAATATAAGAAAGGTGTAAATAAAACATCCAACAATATTATATCTGTCTTTCCTATGGGTTTTTGCAAATGGTAAATAGTGCCTGAGATAGGACATCGAGTCCTGGTGTAATTTCTTCTTCACTGAAGCAAGTTTCAATGTCTGATGGTGATGCTTGTGAAGAGTTTACGAATTCTGACGTACTTTGTTGCCGATTAGGAGTGCTGGAGCTAGTGTCACTGCCTTGAAGAGATGGTGATGATGCTTGTGGAATGGTTAGCTTATCTAAACAGGATAGTCTTTCTAACGTTATCAGATTTTGAATCTTGTCTTGTAAAAAAATAAAGTTTCTTAACGGCAGCTCACGGAGTTGGCTAGCTATATGCTTCCCAAATCTTTCATACTGATCTTCATTGTCCCCGATAGTCATTTGTGCTATATCTTGTAATTTATTAACAGCATATTCGAAGCTAGTTGGACACTTTTTACCTGGTCCATGTTTAAAAGCTTTCAATGGACGAGTTGGTGGTAGCATTTTTACTGGCGAGCGTTTCCTTGAGTGAGATGGAGTTTGCAAGGAAAACAATGATAGCTTACTTGACTTTAACTCAGATGTACGTGAAGTTTCTGGATTGTTTGCGAGGGTTTCGTGTTGTTTTTCAGAATATTGAGTATTGTCTTCGTCTTCTCTTTCTCCTTGTTCCTCTACTTCACTAGTCTGGGTTGAGAACCCAGAAATGATATCCTAGAAAAGGAAAACATTATGAAGTAGATGATGTCGAGCACATAGGACATACAGATGGCTCGAAGCTCAGAGATCACGGGGACCTAAAAATAAGACATTAAAAATCTTGGGACTATATTGTCTGATTTTTCCTTTACCTACAATTTTCTTAACTATCTCCGGTTTTTTCAATGTGTTCACCCTTCATTTTTACAAAATTACAACTTTTTTATATTCAATTTTAATATATTGTATGTTTGTTTTTAGGTACCTAGTACAACTTTTGACTGGGAGAATATTCAAAGGGGTTTTGAGTTAAAATGGAACTTTCCTAACTGCTGTGGTGCCCTGGATGGAAAACACATCAGGATTCAACGCCCTCCAAATACCACTTCATTGTTTTACAACTACAAGGGCACTTATAGTATTGTATTATTTGCAATGGTAGATGGAGACTATTGCTTTCGATACATAGACGTTGGAAGTGATGGCAGGTCTAATGACAGTGCTATCTTCAACAATTCAACTTTATAGATAGCACTGGAGAAGAACCTTCTTAACTGGCCTAAAGGAGGGCTTTGCGTTGGAGATGATGCTTTTGCTCTCACGTCATATCTGTTGAAACCGTATTCGCACAGAGGGCTTACACTAGAAGAGAGAATTTATAACTACAGAGTGTCCAGAGCAAGGCGTGTTGCAGAGAATGCGTTTGGTATATTAGCTAGTCGGTTTCGTATTTTCAGCAGACCCATACCTCTCAACGTTGATACCATAGAAGTTGCAGTAAAATCAGCTTGCGCCATTCACAACTGGCTCAGAATGTCATCTTCGAAGACATACTTTCCTCCTGGATCCGTGGATGTGGAAGATTTAAGCACAGGAGTAATTTCCCTGGGTGCATGGCGAGAGGTGCCAAGTTTGATGTATCCGGTAAACCGGCTATATTCATCAAATAACTACAAGAAGGATGGAGAAGAACTTCGACAATGGTACACACAACAGTTTATGACACGTTTAGCTGTACCATGGCAAATGAAGTCTGTACAAGCATGTGAAAACTGCGATGACAACGACGAGAACGATGACAATTATGATGAATGAAACCTACTTCAGAAACTGGAGTGTGATGTAATGTTATTAGTTAAGTGAGTAGTGGTTCTATGTCTGTTTTTTGGCTAGATTGTTCACGTGAAAACATGAGTTATTATTTGTATCTATTATAATTTTGTTTATTCCTTTAATCCTAAAAATTATTCACTAGGATAATACATAAAAAATGTATTTTATATAAGAGCTTAGGCTAGTAAGCTCAATGTGTTGTAGGGCTCGCTCTTAGCAGTAGCTGCAAATTATTGCTTTAGATATCATGTTTGTCAAAGTTTTGTTCCAATGTAAAACGTCCCCCTGCATTTTATGTACAAAGTGATGGCATATTCTAAATTGATATTAAAACTCTTAAGCTAATCTAATTAAAAATAGCTAAGTTAACCACTATTTTGAAAGTTCTTCAAAGTGCTGGGAGGTCGGGGGGACTAAGGGTATAGTAAAATGCTAAGAGCCCATGTTTTTCAACATATATGGGCGCCTACCTGCCATACATAGCGTCAATGCAGTTTAATTTAATGCCTAGAACTATTAACATAAAACACCAGCATACAAATGGGGTATTTTAAGGTAAATGTACAAAGTAAATTGAATACACTAATTGGCATTGTGTGTAGGCCCACAAGCATTTGGCTTTACATGTGGTTTCAGTTTATGTCTACTATATATTTTGAGAGGCATAGCCTAACCGATAGACTGAAAGACACATAGACAGGAAAGACGACCAGACACCCTTATGTTTCCCTAAAGAAAAGAAAAATCATAGCATACATAAAATGGCAAATATAATTTCTATGTTATTTTATTAGATTGCTTAATTATACTGACCAAATTAGAAGTTGATTCCCTTCCAATAACGACGCCACGCCAGAACGCTTCTGCTGCAGAAAACCAAACGAGCTTTGGTTTGTAAACATCGCTTGCCCCAGCACCACTCTTCTTCGATTTTTTTATTTTGTTTAGTTCATTTCTGTAAGTGTCTCTTAAACTTTTGATCTTCTTCTTTAGTGGTTCCAAAGTTGTATGCAATCCAGCAAGATTCAACTCATCCATCAATCTATTAAATGCTGCCTCTTTTACGTTTCTTTTCATATAATCGGGTGAGGAGGCATCCCACAGACACTGATAAGTTTGAAAAATATTTAAAAAGTCAATCACCTCCTTCCCAGACCACTTTAATTCAGCCATTACGAACTTATTCACTGCAAACACTACAACAATATGTGTGTATTCAAACAACGCAGCAAGAAGGTGTACCAGCCGCTAGTGCGCTACTAGAGGGTTCACACTTGTTTGTGGAGCGCTACTAGTGGCGGCGAGTGAGTCACGTGACCGGCTGGTGGCTGGCAAAAGTTAAACATGTCCAACTTCACCAGCCGCTAGTAAATCACTCGCCGGATGGTGAAAACAGCCGCTGTTTTTAGTTCACACTACGCTGCCTGTATGCTGCTAGTAGCAGCTATTCAACTAGCGGCTAGTAACCAGCCTAGTGTGACCGTGGCTTAAGCGGTGGCATATTAACTGCGAAAAAAGTTGTAAGATTTCCTGGACGTGTCAGGTTATTCCCCAGTTTTGTATGGTCTTATCAGCTTTTTCCCCTGTACTGGTATTATAATATTGTAAATATCTCTGGACTCCCCATGTTTTTCCAAAGTATGATGAAACTTTCATAAAATATGGCGGTTGAACTACTAGGTGGCATTTAAATCAGAAAATCGAAGATTTTAGACTTATCCGGTTTTTCCCCTGGACTCTTCAACTGCAATCATTTAGTCACCATTAAGCGTATAAGTTTTGCATCCTTATTCAATCCAATATGAATAAAGAAATCATATTATGGTGATGATTTGGAGGATATATTTTACCTAATTGAATGCTATGTTCTTATCACCTTTTCTTGTTGTAGATTATAAACAAAATAATAAGCCCTTTTTGTTTAGTTAAACCCAAAAATAGTTCAAAGCAAAATTTTAAAATGGATTTTGTGATAAAACTACTTTACAATAAATACATTATCTGTCAAAATTCTAAATATAACTGACCTACACTACATTCTTTTTTTCTAAATTCGTGAAATTTCTAGTTTACGAACAAAATATAGTGAATATGAATTTAGATGTTTAACTGAAACTCTGCGAGGGATTTCTGATAGTAAAATTGTCAACAAGGAAACACTATGTCATAGGGATTGTTATAAGGGCTTGACAATTTCTTCAATGCTTGTCGGATCTAAAACAAGATTAATTGAAAGGGTGCTATTACAGCTGGATTACTTTCAGAAGCGGAAAAGACAATTAACCAGTAGCGCACTATCAAGCACCTCTATAAAGACAAAAAAAGTCCAAGAAGAATGAAGTTAGATAGTACTTTGTACATCATTTGTCAAGAATTTACCAAATAGACTCTCCATGCAGTTACTTCTGTCAACATGGATTCCAAACAAAGAGCCAGCCAATTTTCTAGTTTATGGATGGAAGAACGAAATTTGCAGAAAGCAGTTAGTGCAAAGACAGGTGTACGTTACATCTATAACTGTCTATTGGAAAATTGAAAAAGAAGGCTTTGAGCTAGTAACTGAGCTTTGCAGCACTAAGGAAGAAGCCGACACCATAATGATCCTCAAATCAAAATCCTTTCAACAACCATTTGTTATTCATGATGATGATACCGATGTCACAGTTCTACTTTGCTACTATGTATCGATTACAAATTGTGGATGCATTTGCCTTGTAAAAAGCTGTAATAAGCGAATAATGAAATGTAATATTATCGTTGAAAATATTAAACGTCGGCTCCTAAGTGGAATCACATTGTTTGAAATTTTTTCTAGAATACTAGGTCTTCATGCAATATCTGGCTGCGACTCAGCGTCTGCGTTTTGTATCAAGGGAAAAAATTTACATTTTAAAACCGGCTACAAACAAGTGTATATATATGAAAACCCTGTCGGTTTGTTTCGCACTAAGAGATAAGTGACAATACTTTCAGCATGTTGGAGAAACCTATATACAAAATGTTAAATGTACATTCGTAATAGTGCTATAAAAGATATGAATGTAGGCCTACATAGGTGTGAGTTGCATTGTAATAAAAGGGTGTAATGTTCAATCTGAAGGCACTTACCACCGTGTCGTTCTTCACTCAGGTTGCATATTCTCGGTAGGTATGGAGAAAAGCACTTCAAGCAAAACCAGATGATCCCTCTCCAAATCGATATTATTGGATTGTAAATAATTGTTCAGATATAGCTTTTAAGTGAATTGATGGGACGCTAGTACTGGAGGAAATATTGGAATGATGTCCTGCAATAATTATAGAAGGGCATGTATGGTAGTTCATGTGTTAAAGCTGGAACTGCGTGTATTGACTTTTACTAGAGTAAAAGGGAAAACATGGAGAAAGAGATAGGTTCTAGCTCTGAAGAAGAAATTTATTAATATTTTGATGAAGATAGTAATTATAATTTCACAAACGATATGATTTTGTATAAATAGCACGTATAACATAGCTATACTTCTACTCTGTTGTGCAGTTCTTACATAATATTTTTCTTTATCTTATAATACAGCCATTTTCAGTTTTTAGGTTGTTTTGTAAAACATTGAGTAGTTACTTAATTAGATGTATTAACTGTAATTTAATATGTTGCTAGAGTCGTACAATTATTAAAATACATTATGTATGAAGAATAAAGGAATGCCGGAAATTTAACATAAGCTAGTTTAGTAATATTATTAACAATTCTAACAAAAAAATAATAAATTGTTACAATTTACTTAATATTTGTATTTAGAAACAGCTTGACTGTCTCAAAGAATATTTTTTTCTAGTCTAAGTACCTATATTTTAGTTAAGTGGCTGTTCCGTTAACGAGATACCAAGATTCATACACACTATTTTCGTTTCAAGCCACCACATTCAAAAGCTGCAATTTCAGACAGGCCAACATTTTATTTGGTGATACTATATTATACATTATACATGATAAACACTAATATATATTATGTTGCTCATCTTCTCTTTAGATGAGGATATTTTTTTTTTATCTAGCTGACAGAATAATACAGCTCTTTCTACCAGCAACGCTAAAGCCTTCTACACTTTCCATTTCGTTCAAATAAGGGATATTTTTAAAAGTTTTTTTTTACAAAATTAGAGATGTTGGACTGTAACAACAGTGCGCGTAGGACTTTATTTATGTACAAACAATATAAAATAAACATAACATATTATGGATGTTTAAAGTGTTTTAGCTCGTGTCTATTATAGTTTTTAAATTATGAGACAATTTTATTTTTTGCATTTGATGTAACTTGTATAATGTTATTGGTGCTTTCAACAAATAGGCTATACTTAGTTAGTGCTATTTTATATTGAATACTTTTAAGTATTCTAAAGTTTCACTAAGAGTGAATTGAATTAAATAGGCCGATTATTTAAAAAAAAGTCATTTTTGATATATGATAATTATAACTAGACGACTTCTCGTCCTCAGCCTCATTACATTCAACTTTTACCTTCTACTAACGAACTAAAGGTGCTGAGTGCAGTTAATTGGAAACAGCATATTGCAAGGTTGGTTTGTAAAGTTCAATAATCGATTATCTAGCAACATGAAATGTTATATTATTTTAATATAAACATCCTGGCTATTATTTATATGAATGTCAAAATATTACAATTAAATAATCTACTTAATATTAAAAGCAGTTTTGTTTCTATATTCTTCGCAAAATATCTTTCGCGGGATTTTTAAATTATTTTCTTTGTCATTTTATGGAAAATTAATTTTTTTCTAATAACTCTACTTATATAATTTAAAATACCTCACATTAATTATAGGAAAACATAAATATTTAAAATACAATCACAATATGACATAAAAACATCTTATGGGCAATGATGCATAAACACCGATCATATAATACATTGTATTTCACCTATGGTAGCAAATCATTAAAAATTTAATATTATCATTATACGCACAAACATTGCATTTCACCTACGATAGCAAATCATTAAGGATTTAATATTATCATTACACGCACAAGGAAATAGAGTATCCAATGATACTATATAATTAAATTAATTTTAAATTATTTTATTTTTACAACAGTTAGAGGCTTGAATAATTAGGTTAATCTAATCCAAATGTAAATATAGAAAACCATGAACCCCTACGATATGACATATTTTACAACATAAGTTAAATTGTCTATTTTGTTAATATTAATAGAGAGTCAAATTTATTAGATAATGGAACAGTAGGAAGGTTAACAGAAGATTAGGTTAACCTGGGTCAAAAAGGAGCCTACTAAGTTAGGTAATATATTTATACATACTCTTAAAATATATACCATAGCATTACTTTATTTGAAAATTTGACCTCCTGAATTCCTGTGGTCTTGGTGTAAAGTACTTGCCTCAGGACCCGATGTTTGCAGTTTCAAACCCATTTGGGATCATCAGATTTTTCTTGAGCGATAACAATTTTAACAAAACTTCTTTCGGAGGGGAGGGAAAACCATTGGTCCCATTTTGATTGTGGTAAGTATGTTTTAAAAAATCTGGAAAGTATGCGAAAATATCCTACTAATAAAAATTGAAAGGCTCCCTCACTCTCACTCATAGACATTATTGTACGCTGATATAATTAGTCAGTTCAGAAAGCGTTCGTTAAATATCTCAAATAAATGAGGAAAAAAAGAAAATTAAAATGAATTCTGGTGGGTGCTACTTTGTTTTCAATAAGTTTAAATGTAGCCTTGTGTGAATTTGCTGGATGTAAAATCATTAAAAGATGTGCAAATATATTTTCATTTTGAATAGAAAAAGATAGTTAACCATTAACAAGAAATTTGTCTGTTGTGAAAGAGAGCAAAGTGTAGTCACTCAGAAGGTTATTGTGAGTTAAGCAACTCTATAATAACCGGCCCCGTGGGGTAGTGGGTCAGTGCACCTGGCTACAAACCTAGGGGTCTCGGGTTCGATTACTGGCTGGTACCGTTGGTACCTTTCCCTTGAGGGGAATAATCCTAATGATCACCAGAGTTTGGTTAATTAGGTTTATGTTAGGAGACTCACCTCAGCTCCACAACATCATAATAACTAGGCCCCTATCATCACATCATCTCATTGCGGGTAGGACGTGTAGACAACCTCCTCTGGTGTACGCTGGGCAATGTTCTGTGCCAACAGAATGACTAATAGTATACACATAAGGCGACAGAACCTGGACGTCAATGTCCCTTCCAGCCAAATATGCTGTAGGGAAAAAAAACACTCTATAATGTAGGTACTGTATGTAAACTTTTAAAGGTTGGTTGTGCAATCTTACATACTTTTTGACAATATTTATTTCTGCATCACTGAGGTGAGGTTACTTTTTAATCATCAACTATAGCAAAGTTTTTTAATAATAACCTGGAATTTAGTATCATTTTCATTCATTTATTGATTAGCCTCTCATAATTCCCTGTATTTTTGTGTATTCAATATGAATATTTTTTCAATTATTTTGGAGTTTAGTTTATATTATTTATTAGGCTATGACTAAATCAAAGGCTATAACCCATCTTAGTAGAGTAAAAATAAATTTTGACTTTAGCAACAATGCAACACAAATACTTTTGCATTACCGGTATAATTTAAAAAGTGTGTTTTATAATATATCCAAAATCCCCATTAATCCTGACCTGGAAAATCAGTCAAAATTTAAGATGATGAATGAATATTTCATATTTCTATCTAATGTACAGTACAAAATGCCTTTATTATTTATTGAAAGCTATTTTTGACAACTGCTTGCTTAATTAGAGTGTATTTTATAAAATTTTGAAAATAATGCATTTCCCCTAATCCAAGAAATGGTCAAACAATTCAAGCAAATTTTCAAAATCAGCTTATACGGTTTATATATATCTTTCTCTCTCTCCTTCTTAAGCACTTAGAAATGAATATTCAGGAAAGATGGTACAAAATGTGGCATCAGTTCTATAAGGTGTCTTCTAATTAATCGTGGATAGGCCTTTCCACCAAACAGAAGAGAAACTGTATTTTCTGGTATATCTCTTTAAATAACTCCATAAGAACAAAACATTCCGTCAGTGAGACAACTGCAACCAGTAAGTTCATAATTATTTGAAACTCTCCAAGAAGTAGGACAGTTGGTTCAAGCTCATCATATTCTAGCTTGATGATGGGAGCTTTCCAAAACAATGGTTTGTCAAATTTTATGATTGCAAGTAACCTATATTGTTCATCTTTGCTAAGTCAAACAAGAAATTCAACGTTGACCATATGCAGGTAATATCATTGGGATTCAAATCAATCATAGGTAAAGATTTAACAACTGCATTTCCCTTGTGAATAGCATATTCATTGCCAAAGACAACTTGCATCATACCAGATCAGTGTGATCTATTTGGTTTCAAATATCCAGAAATCTGATAAAACAGATCTAGCATACCAGCCCCTGGTGCTACAGAAGGAAGATCATCAAAGACTATATATTTTAAAATATAAAGTTATTTGAGGCTCTATATTCATGTATGTTGATGCTAGCTGGAGAAGATCATACTTTTTAATTTTGCAACTTGTAACTACAGTGGATGACTGTGAGTATGATAACAACTGCTATCATAACATCATGTGTTTGTCACCAACTGGTAATTAAGTGGAAGAAACAACTCCTGTGTTTCTTTCAAATTGTTGAACATCATTGTATGATGTAGAAAATCCAAGACTATGTAGCATGTTTATAAAATATCTTGAACGAAAATGATGCTGTAATTGCACTATAAGTCCTATTTGAAAAGGTGCTAATAATATAGACATTGGACAAGCAGACTGCATATTTGACTGATTGAGGCTATTTTCAGATTGCTATTCTTTCCAACGAAAATTTTTGAAAGCAGAAGCCTCGAGGAGTCAAGAAATTAATTTAGGTCTTCAGTAGTGTTTAGATTTTCACTTCCTGGATATATGTCTTTGCTGATTGTAGATTTAAACTTAATGTCACTTTTGATTATTTTCACAGCAGCTTCTATAATCAGTATCTTTTGTAAGGTGACATTTACATCTTTACTCTTTCCGTAGTCCTGTCTCAAGATTACATCTGCTCTTTCTCGCAGAGTCACCACATCTATTAGGCCTTCAGATCCAGAGATGATTTTACTCTCTCCAAAGTGTTCAATTAACTTGCACTTCATCTTTCTGCAATCATAGGCTGACACATCAGTTTCTTCCAAAACCCTGTTATATGATAGTTATAAGATCTTGTATTGTTATCTGTTCTTCATCTTTACTTTCTAAATAACTGCAGGTTTATGAAAAGCTAAGCTTCGATGTTCATTTTGAGGACATTCTTCTTTCTGTTTCTTTACACAAAATTATTGGGTATGTTCTTGAGTGATCCGTCTTCCAGTACAAAAATTGATGCTACATAATTCGTGATGCATACAATCATCTGCATGGAGTTGAGATATGGAAGTTTGTATTCGACCACCGACCAAAAATAACCACTCATATAATCATTATTTACAACATTGCTTGAGAGACTCATAATCTTTTATTCAAAATTTTTGAGTCTATGTATTGACCCATGTTTCTTGATAAAATCTACAAGGATTCTACAAAATAGACAATCAGTTTTTGAATCACCAGGTTCTCTGGTCAAGCGACTGGTCCTCTTAACACCTGAAGAACATTCAACATGTTCTTATTGTGTGCCCCACTTTCCTCTTGTCAGTAAACCTTTTTTTGACAATCTATGAATTTTAGAACCTTCAATTGCTATAACATCACTTCCTATACTTTGACTGAATTTGCTGACATCACTTTCACATTTAACTTGCAACAATACACTGTCTGTTCCATATGTGTCTTTCTTTCAAACCATACAAGCAAATTCCACAGTCTGCAACTATTATGCGCACAAAATAAATATCAAATATCACTAAATTAGTTTTACAACATTTTTAGCTAAATAAATTAGTGTCATCATTTGTATAAACAAATCATAATCATGGGGGGAGGGATCAACTGATAGGCTGGATTTTGACTGATTTCTTGGTTTGGAACTAATAGGGATTTAGAGTATGCGACAAATGACACAATCTGAAACATAATTAATACCGATTTTAAGTATAGGCCTAATATTGTCTAAACTCTATTTTCCACAACATTAAATGCATAAAATTACCAATTCAGCTGCCATCTTGGATTTTGACTGATTTACCAGGTCAGGATTAATGGGGATTTTGAGTACATTATAAAACACACTTTTTAGAGTATAATACAAAAAGATTCATCTGTGTTGTAATTTTGCCCTGGCTAAGGTTTTTTTTTGCACTATAATGATTGTATTATCTACTGTAACCAGAATTATAACAGAACATATGAGGTTTCAGGACATAATCAAAGAGAAAAAGATGAAGGCAGAGTAGTAAAGGAGAGTAGGAAGTAAATAAGATTAAAAAAGGAGAAATAATGTAAAATGATTTTGAAGGAAATAAGAAGCTGTTCTGGTAGTGAGTAAAGATAACAAAACAAGGAGTGCAACAAAAGACCTATGACATTCAGAATGAATGTGGGGAGACGATCTGGTATGAAAAGAGTAAGAGAGCGATGGAGGGAGTATTTTGAGACATTTTATTGTGAAAGTAGCAGAAAATGAATAGAAAATGTTAGTGTGGGGGCATGATTCTTTTTGCCAGATTGTATGACTTGTTCAATATGTGTGCTGGAATTTCAAATGTTCCAAATAACTAAAAGAAAGCTATCATTGTTCCTTTGTACAAAGGCAAAGACATTAAGAGTGAATGTAAACATTTTAGGGCATTTAGTTTGTTAAGTATTCCAGGCAAAGTTTTTGGAGACTCTTAAGAGGGTGCACCACATGCCCATTAACTCTCTGATTCCGTCAGTTCAAAATAGTAAATTTACACGAATACCATTGCATATGGATCATTTCTGATTATACATTAATGAAGATAAAGAGTTAAAAAATATTATGTTCTAAAAATTGAAAGATGACACCTGGACACGGGAATCGAACCCAGGACCTTCGGCTTAGTACACCAATGCTCTTACCACTGAGCTATCCAGGATTTGTCCCATGCCTATAGTCATTCTTCACTCATATTTTTAAGGCAGAGTCTTTGATGGACGTGCGGAAGTCGTCAGCTTATAAACATGTGATTATATATAAGATCACATCCATCAGACAACACAGCCATCCATGACTCGGTAGTTGGCATATGTATTGCAGCCAATTGACAATTATATTATAATTGTACGGGATTGCATATATTAATGAATTAGATAGCCGAAGCTATCATCTATGCATTTTAGTGAGGATAGCACCACTTAGATATCATATTCTGAAAATTGAAAAATGACACCTGGACACAGGAATCGAACCCGGGACCTTCGGCTTAGTACGCAAATGCTCTAACCACTGAGCTATCCAGGATTCGTCCCGTGCCCATAATCATTCTTCACTCATATTTTTAAGGCAGAGTCTTTGATGGATGTCAATTGCCTGCAATACATATGCCAACTACCGAGTCGTGGATGGCTGCGTTGTATGATGGCTGTGATCTTTGATAATCACATGTTTATAAGCTGACGACTTTCACACATCCATCAAAGAGTCTGCCTTAAAAATATGAGTGAAGAATGACCATGGGCACGGGACGAATCCTGGATAGCTCAGTGGTAAGAACATTGGCGTACTAAGCTGAAGGTCCTGGGTTCGATTCCCGTGTCCAGGTGTTATTTTTCAATTTTCAGAATATGATATCTAAGTGGTGCTATCCTCACTAAAATGCATAGATGATAGCTTCGGATATCTGATTCATTAATAAATATTCCTAATACAGAACATGGTTGAAATAATAAATGATATTTGAATAAAAACTGTGTTGAAAAGACAGTTTTTTGACCATTTTAGAATGGCTTCATAGCTAAGCATTGTGCACAAATCTTTATTCTGTCTTAATAAAGACATAATATAGTTATTGACAAGAAACTTTGTTGCTTTGCCCTCTATCATCACCACGGAAAATTTTGAGTAATCATTCAAATATGAATGTATAGCACACTTTTTGGCATATGTTGTTATTTTCTTCTCCCTTTAACTTCCATACCTCACGGGAGCCAGGAGCTTAGTTGGGCCTGCTATAATGCACACTCTTAATTGAGAGGTTGAATGAAAAATCTGTGAACATGATTTGGGGTGTACATTGGGGTTTTATGTCAGGTAGAGGTTCATGGACCGGATATTTGCATTACAACAAGTGATTGAGAAATGTATAGCAATAAGGAAGAAAGTGTATTACGTAGTATTTGTTGATGTGGAGAAAGCATATGATCAGGTGAACAGGATGTTATAGAATGTACTGACAGGATTTGTTGTGGATGCATCGTTAATAAATGTAATTATAGTGGTGTATAATGGAAGCAAAGCCTGGGCTTGCTGTCCTTTGAGCGAATGGTTTGACACTGAACAAGGTGTTATGTATGAGGGATGCTTGTATGGACACAGTTGTGTTGGTGTGAAATGGACAATGTCATTGTGAGAGTACTGTTATATGCGTATGATGCCATGTTAATGGCTGAGAATGAAAGTGACTTGCAGAATGGATCTATGTATAAATGTCACCAAAACTAAGGTGATAGTTTTTGATGAGTACAGATCATAAATTGCTTGTCAGCTTAGTATAAATGGAAATTTTTTAGAATACGTGAATGATGTATGTATCTGGGGAGAATGTTTTGCAAAAATATAAGGATGGATCGTGTAATTGACTGACGGGTGAATGCATATCAAAGAGTAGTTGGATGTGTGTGAACTATTGCAAAAAAATGAATAAGTATCAAAATAGGTAAAGGTGGCAGTAGGCCTATATAAAAGTGGTGTTAACGCCAACATTATTCTATGGATGTGAACTGTGGGTTTGTCAGGAGAAACACAAGAGCAAGATGAATGCGGTTGGAATGAGATATCTAACAAATGTACGTGGGAAAACTCGTATGGGCACGGTCAATAATAAATGGGTGCCGAAGTAGTATGGCTTGAAAGGGAATCCAACAGGTACATGTAAAAGAATGTCGTATGTTGGTTTGGGAATGTTGAGAGGATGAGTGTGAATCGAGCTATGACAAATATATGAAGGTAGAGTGTGTGGATTAAAAGGAAGGGGTAAATCATTTCACCTAAACTGAATAATTATTGATATGGCAAAGTCATAAAAAAATAACCATACAAGATAGAAACATATAACATATTTTTAGCAACAAATTCATTACCGATCTGACTAATACAACCTACCATATATAGGGCCTGTAAAAGTGCTTGGCACTATCGCAATTTAATAACTAATTACATTTAAAAATTATACTTCTATATTTTAAGTTTAAAAGCAGTACGTGTGTATTTAGAATAACATTGAGAATATTGTCAGATGAGATAAATAACAAATAATAAAATATAAGTTTCATGAACAGTTAATACTTTAAAATAAAAAAAATACACTTGGACATGGGAATTCAGGGTGTCTACCATCCGGGAAAATCAGGGAAAACGGGAATTTGAAGTGATCGGGAAAAAACGGGAATAAGTCGGGAATTTGGTAAATCACAACAAAAATCCGGGAAAATGATATTTTACTCAAAATATGAAATACAATAATCAGTAAATTATAATGTCATTTTTTTATTTGTAGCTGTGTAATATATTTTTAATTCCTAGTAAACAATTTTAATTCAAATTTTAAAACTTATTATTATTATTATTATTAAAAGGATTAATAGAAAAACGAGGGTGGACGGAGGGGGGCGGCGAGTTAGAAGGATGTGACATACCTTTTTAGTCGGGAATTTTAGGAAATTGATCAGGGGAAATCAGGGAAAAGGTCGGGGATTTCATTGGTCAAGTTTAGTAGACACCATGGAATTGAACCCAGGACTTATGGCTTAATATGCTAATGCTCTTACCACTGAGCTATCCAGGAGTTGCCTTGAGCCCGGTGTCCAGGGTCCTTCTTCCCTCGTATTCAAGGCAGAGCTTGTGATTTGACATGCAGAACTTGTCAGCTACATTTGAGCATTAAATTAAGATCCTGAGTCGAAGATGACTCTGTTACCTCACAGCTCACGATTTTAAGTGATCACTCATATGGGGCTGACGATTTCCACACTTGCGTCACAAACTGCCTTAAAATATGAGTGAAGAATAACTGGGCACAGGGCGACCCATGGATAGCTCAGTGGTAGGAACATTGG
The DNA here is from genome assembly GCA_901482245.1 of Timema douglasi. Taxonomy (NCBI): domain Eukaryota; kingdom Metazoa; phylum Arthropoda; class Insecta; order Phasmatodea; family Timematidae; genus Timema; species Timema douglasi. The sequence goes on along the minus strand of CABEEJ010006806.1, from coordinate 9,703 downwards.
CAGACCAAGCCAAAGGTCCCGGGTTAGATTCCCATGTTCAGGTGTCATTCTTCAATTTAAAGAATCCAATATTTAGACATGGCTATATAACCCTACTAAACAACTATAATAGCTTGTCTCCTTAATTCATCAAAAAATAGATTGTTAAAAGTTAAATTTAAATTGTTTAGTTCATCATTTGCTTCGAAATTAGGCCTAAGATATGATTTCCAATTTTGAGCTGTTTATCACTTCATTTACTAGCACAACAAAAAAAAGCTTCAAAAGTTTTAAGAAAATAAACTAAATGTGTTGAGATGGAAGTCACCCCTGCTCTTGTTCACCAGTTTGTGTTTTAATTAAATGTCTTTATACTAAAATAGTTTTGTACATATAGTTATCTCAACCCACAAAAGTTGGACACTATATTTTTTGCTGCTTATTTTAGAATTTACATAAAAACTACTTACAATTTTTTTTTATCTATACTATATTAACACTATTAAATAAAGAATACCCTGCACATTAATTTGATATTCACAGTATATTATTAGTTTACATAACTACAATAACTAATACAAAAAACTTTTTCATTTTGTCTCAAGTCCACCCAATTTATGATATAGTCATACATATGCCAATTCACTGGGGTAATGTGTGTATAATATAATTTGAATCCAGCTTAATAGGGTCACTGTAACATGGCCTAATCTGGGCCATTTGTTTAGATTAGCTATGCTGCTCACTTTCAAGTAACTAACATGGTGAATTGTGTTTGGGAAACTTAAACCACACAAAGGGATTGCAGGCATGCAACATTTATGGTTAAGTAGGGCCTGTCACATTTTATGACATAACTATCATACTTTTATGTTATTACAGTTATTGGCAGGGCTTTGAGAACAGTGTCAAGGTACCTAACATTGTCACTAGCTGGCTGACACTGCCCCAGGTGGTCGTGCTTGTAACTAGGCCATTGAGGTGAAAGTGATTGTAGCAGTGTAACAAGTTCAGTTCTCACCAAGTCCTTGCGGTGTAAAGGGCTTTGAGTGAGGATCAACATTTTGTTCCAGGTTTCAATATGTGGGGGTCGTGCTTAGTGGTGGTGTTGTGTGTTGTGTTATACACTGTGTCTGCACTCGAGAACGGCCTGGTTCGGACACCCCCTATGGGATGGCTCTCCTGGGAGCGCTTTAGGTGCAACACTGACTGCAAAAATGATCCAGACAATTGTATTAGGTAAGCAAAATTCTAATAATTTAGTATCTCAGTCTTATCATACTTTATTAGAAGAATCATATATTAGGCAGTATTAAATCTATTATAAAATGATCTATTAAGTCACATACTTAAATTATTAATTGTTTTTGTTCTTGAGTCCTAGCTAGCTGTTGAATTTATCAATATATTCACTCTCTGAACCCAAACATCCTAGGTTAGGTATAAATTGCTCAAATACCTAACCTAGTAGGATTATTATTGTGCATTTATTGATGTAGTTTAGTATTGTCTCCATATCCGACACCTTAGCTCAGTTGGTAACGTGTCTGTCTGCTGAGCTAAGGGTCCCAGGTTTGATTGCCGGCACAGCAAAAAAAAAAAAAATTATCATTACCGTTTCACAGTGATGAATTAACGGCCAGGGACTGAATGTTGTGCCTGTCCTAGTCTTAGTTATATTACAAGGCACATGAAGCTACGACAGGCCTATCAAGCTGGTAGTGGAAAATACATGGCTTGAATAAAAAACTGACCCAAACCATAGGCAGGAAACGCTAATGGATGTAGAGTAAAGTATTGTCTCCACATCGGTGAGGTAGACTCTGCTTAGCAAATAAACCTATGTATACTTTTTTTATGTCATTGTGATCACAAACAGGTGTTCAAATATTCACATTCTTTCTAATAATAATTTGCGTGTGGATGTGCACATGGACATGTAAACCTACCATATTTTCCAAAGAGAGTATTGAAGTTTCCATCTTAAACACAATCTACATGTTTATAAATAGTATTAAAATATAAATGTTAGATTTTTTTTTAATGATTCCTGAATGGTTTGATTTTCTGAATTATAGTTATCTAAGTTTTTGTTTTGTGTGCATGCGTGCATGTGTTCATATGCATGTGCATGTATGCACACATAAATAGATGATACTACAATTTAAAAATCTGGATTGGTGAACCAAGCAGAAATTTCATTTGGCCTGATTTTCCATTGACAGAAATGTCGAGGCTTAAATCCCAGCTGTGTGTATTGGCCAAGGTTTGGAAAAAAAACTAGTTCTTTTATTTAAAAAAACGTTTTTTTCTTCTTACCAGTTTTTTTTTTTTTTTCTATTTCAAATAATTGATTTAACTTTACTTACTGAACTTGAACAATAATAAAACTAATTTACTAAACCCTTTAATTTGGCTTCAAAAGACACTAGTATATGTGGCTAAAGGTTTGAGGTTTATAAATAATGAGAACATCAAAAGTTTAAATAACTATAAACTCTCTTTCTTGTCGAAAATATTTTTTTGTTATTATTTTGAGTTTACTTTCAGTGAAATTTTCACATCACAATTAAATACTTTAAGCAGAAACACAAGTTTAGAGTATTTTTCTGTGCCTAATTGATTACATAGTTTTGAATGTCACTAACCCAAACAATGATAATATTCCTTCAACACTTCCTGAAGAAGCGTGTGCTGTAAGTAACTGTTAACTAATGAAAAAAACTGTGTCATTAAATTTATAAATGACATTCTTGGTTCATTATTAATTAGGTTAATTTGAATAGATTGTTAAATGATTTAATTAGACTAATTTTACAATATCATGAATAAATAAACTTCAATCATTAATCATTGAAATTATCCTTAAAAAATAACCCAAGCTTTTTTTTTAACTTTGTTTAAACGTGCATGACAGTGGTTTAAACTAGTCAACCTTGGTATTGGTGGAGGCTCTTTTTTTATAAACTTTTATCCGACTCATCCTTATTTCATTAAGTTATTCTGAATATGTGGATGGGTAGTGGAACGGTGTGCCAAAAAAAAAAGAATATTAATGTAGAGGGGGGGAAAATCACGAGTACTACTTATGGTTGTTACCAAAAGAGAATCTTTAACTCATAGAAGAAATATTTATTTGAAATAGCATGATAAACACATAACTGTATAGCTACTTAAATCGATGGGCATGCAGACCAAATGTCAGGTTCATATAGTCTAGTTCACTAGTTATGTAGAAGTCAAGGTTTGAATATTAGTCATGCATACTGAGTATGCTATTTCTTAAATGGTGTCTCACTCTCCCTTTGTGTAAATACTAGTACATTTCCTATATACCAGTATATATAATTATTTTTTGAATATCAGTCACAGGTATCCTGGAATTTAATGACAACTTTTTATCTTAATTTAATAAGTTTGTCATCTAATTCTGATCTGCTTATGACAGAGATTCAACAACTCTTGGGATCACCATGTGAAGAAAATTAAAAAATTTGTTTCAAATGATCCAATATTTGATTTTGGCCAAAAAGTGGTTTGCCATAAAAACTGAAAAAAAAACCACTTCTCGCATCATCTACATCCCCACATTAAAGCTAAAAGTAGGATCATATTTAATTATTTTTTTTTTTTTCAAAAGTTATAATTGATAGCTTATAGTCAAGAACAATCCTTGGTGGTCTACATGTTTCACAAGAGACACACTTCATTGCTTTTGAGGTTTTACGGTATAATACTTTCAGTGTAATTTCAGTATTTTCTTGCGGCTAGTCAAGCAATCTAAGGCTATATGTAGGTACGCTTTGTATACCTTGTAAAATAGCAAGCTTACCTTGTGTTATCCTACCATAGTATAGCTTATAAGATAGGGCCATAGTGTAATCTGTCAGGTGAAACTGCTACCTTTCAGGGTAAATGGAGTGTACATTGCCTGCAGTTTGAAGTGAGGATGTAGCGTCACAGGTTCACTGAACCACAAAATCAGAACAAAACTGTGGTTTTTTGATCAAAGTTGTTACTCAACTCTTAATAAAATTTTTTTGTCACAGTAGGTGTTATAATTTCAATAAATTGATAATATATGATTAATTTTGACTTAACAATGCAGCTATAATAATAATAATAATAATAATAATAATAATAATAATCATCAAAACCACTGTATGGCAGTATTAGCCTCTCCTGAGAGCCACACTACCCTTGTTGTAAATGGACATACGAAGGGCATGAATTCCAAATTGTGACAAGTGGAAAAAAGAGTCTTTGGCTGGAAGCCTTGTGATATGCTTGTAGCAAGAAGGATTGGAATATCCTGTGGGTGCACAGAGTAGGGGATGCGTGAGAGTATCTCTGGACTCACACCCAGACTTTAGACACCTTCAACCTTAGGAGAATCACACCCATCTTGATTTAAACTATATATAATGGAATTGAAAAATATTTCTGCAAAAATTACACTCCTAGATATTTTTAGCTGCCGTAATATTTTGTCTGCTTAATCAAATGGCAGTTAACATCAACATGTCACATTCAGATAGGAAGAACGTTTTTTTTGACAGCTACAACGTTTACTAAAACAAATTGAATACACTTATATGTCAAGTTGTGTGATCTGCATCTTTCACGTTTGATAGATCATATCAATACCTGTATAGTAGTACTAATATTATATTGAAATAATATTAGGTTGATATTTTTTTTCTTTAAAAAAAGTTAATTTCTCCCAGAATCCTACTATAGTTTTGGTATTGCTAGTGGTGGTGGGGGATCAGGGAGGGGAGTGTGAGTCCATCTCCCTCCTAGAGTAAATTTGCCTCTCTAGATCTAGATTTATTTCAGTCCCCTCTGATATTCTCAAGTATAAAATTGAAGGATGACCTTGCATCAAACTCCAAATAGCTTCTAGAGGTATAGTTTGCAAACATTTGCGGAAACAAGACCACTCCAGATAACGTATATAGACAACTTAAAAAAATATTCAGGCAAGGACCATTTGAAATAGCTTCTAAGGAAAATATTTATGCAGTAACCATTCTAAATATCATCTAATATTATTCAAATTTCAAACTGTTATTGGGGAGGACCATTTTAAGTAGCTTGTAGAAAATTTTAGTTTTTAAAATATTTTCACACAAGGACCACTTCAAATAGCTTCTAGAGGAATTCACCTAGCAGACACATTTACTGGGCAAGGGTTCTCCAGTCTTCCCTTTGGCCTGGGGAACAAGCTTTTTTCAATAAATGTTGTCTCCACACCGCTACCTCTCCCCTCAGTCACTTGGTGTAGCATATTTGGACACATACTACTGTTTAACTTGTCTACTCTCTAGTCGTGGCTGAGCTCATATCACAAATAATGACCTCCTGATCCAGCCCTTTTAAAAAAATACCATAAGTATGACTATGCTATGAATTTTTTTAGGGGGAAGGTAAGGATTCCAACTGTGATGGCTTGTGTTGAAGTCTCCCACCAAGAGATAGTAAGGGTTGTTTTCCATAAGATCCATCTAGAAGTAATTTAAAGATTTTTAAATCATAATTGATTTTGTAGGGGGAATAATTGTGTAAGACTCCAATATTCTACTAAGCTAGTTATTGTGTATAAATACTTATTAATAAAACTTGTTTGAGTAATACAATTTTCCGGCATGCTCAACACACGTTTTACAAAAAAAAAAAAAAATTGTAATCATTTGTTCAAAGTTTCACAACTGGAGTAAAATCATTTTAAAAAAAATCAAGAACATCATTTTATTCACCAGGAAACCCAGCAATTATGCTAGAGTCTTATTCTAGCGTTTGAGTGGCCACTCTGCTGCTGTCTAAATAGTTATTGTTTCTTTCAAAACCTCAGTATATCAATCACCATATATGTCACCTATAAGTTTTCCTTCCCCTTGAATGTTTTTTATATAATATGTTCAATTGTAGGGTTAAATCTCTGAGCATAGCTAAGTCTCACAGCCAATCCTCATTAGATAACTTCAACACTAGATATTTTTCTTCTTCATATATTTGTATATTTGTGGACATATATGAAAGAAACATTTTAAACATTCCCATGGCTTAGGCCACAAATTCACTGAGGTAAATTACATCACTATATTTGGATTCAATTTCAGTTAAAATATTGCTGCCTTTGTTTCATTCCATGTGATCGAATATAATTCACATTATAAATAACAACCCTTTTCACATGTTGTGGATTAAAACTTTTCCACGTAATGCTTGCTGATGTATAATGGAGTGTAATTCAAGCGGTATCTCAACATTTTGGTTTTTCATTTAGTTTATAATACTCCCATTTAACCCAGTTTAATCCCAGTAACATTATTTGCACCATTGATTGCTACCGTTACACATTCCAAATTTTCCCACAATAAATCAATCTCTTTCATTACATTGCTTACATGACGAAACAAATCTCCTCCGGTTGTCTTATGAATGCTCTTGAGAAATAACCAGTTCTTCTGTAATTTCACAAGTTCTGTTAACACCACGTATAAAGATCAATAGTTGTGCCATATCACTGAGATAGTTAATTTTATTAAAATAAAGGGAACAACTTTCAACTGACTTGCATTTCATTTATTTAACTTACCTCCCAATTCCTCAGCCATTCTCGTAATAGAACTCTGCTATAAACTCAGTGCATCTATCAGGTGTTTCATTCCAGGACAGATTTATTTCATACAATTTTTAAAAGGCCAGTCAACACTCGTTCACCCAGAAAAACATGGTATTAAAAAATAAAAGATTGTGACAAAATCTTTTATGGATTTGAAATCGGTTTTCACCAGTGAAAAGAGATCTATATAATCTAGAACAAAGACTCTGTATAACTTTTTCCAATCATACTAATTATAATTAAACTATCACATTTTCAGCCTCGCACTATTTTGCTTATAATTAATTAAGCTAAATATTCAAAATTGAATTTTACTAAATAAACCAGAACTATCTTTTACTTCAATTTTCTTAAATTATAATTTTTATTTAGTGTTCTATTATTATTTTTTATATTGTTTTAAACTGATTAACTACTTTAACAAGATTAATATGGATGTAAGTATTAATGTTGTAAAAAGAAGAAATCACAAGGCTAGATAATATTTTTCTCTTTGTTTTAGCTATTTATTTATAATTCATTAGTTTATTACTAACCTTTAAAAGCGTATTTATAAAATTAAAATTTGAAATACTTTGGTAATCGTAGTGTAATGCTACTTGTAGGAATACCGGGCACTACTTGTACTGTCAAGCAATTTACAAGGGTCTTCTATTTACAGCGTTGCCACAATCATTTTAGAAGTGATGAGAGAAACCGTTTATTCCAATATTGTGAAGCTTTAAAATTATGTTCCCACCATTTTAAATCATAAATAGGAATCAATGTATTCGCCTGAGAGTGGTAGGCATACAATTTAAGCATCGATATTTAAGTTGCTATAGTAGTCAAACAGAAATACATAAATATCTTGTAATTTTTAAATGTTCATGGGTTGAAGTGTGTGTATATATACATACATATATATGTATATACATACATATATATGAGTGTGTGTGTATGCACACACAAGCACAAGAGCTGGGTTGTAAGACCAGTGTACTTATTGTTCCTTTCCTCCCTCTTTGCTTAGTTAAACCTCCAACCCTTTTGAAAGGTAGTGGGAATTGTAGTTTAGGTTGAGGCCTAAAGTTGACAGTAGGAGCAGGATAATACGTATTGATTCAAACAAATTTTTAAAATGTATTCCTTGCGTTTGGTGGACACATAATTGAATATTAATTTTTTAACTCATTAATTGAAAATGTTATTATATTTTCTAAGCACCTCATCTTACTAACTGTTTACATTGAATTAACAGCTCATATTATTGTACTCAAAAACAAATTAGCGTATAATACGAACCTGAAATTATGTATGAACATTAGTTAGTAAATCTATATAATTGAATACATACATATTTTTGTTTTTAAACTATTTAATTTGACTGTACTTAACATTATTTAGAATGATATTGATTAAAAATATTAGCCTTTTTACTTTCTCATAGGCTAAAGAAATTTTGATAATCATGGACATTTTCGATCTCAAGATTATGATGGCTCTAACGCTATATGTGGTCCCAAACTTTAAAAAAAAAAAGGATCTTACATATATATCTTTTTCCATTTGACTTGTAAAAATTTTGAGGCATAATAATAGGAAAATATACAAACAGTTTTACAAAAGTAAAACTAATGGAACTTAATCAATTTACATATGTAAGTTTTAGATTAGCTAAACAAATACAAGCTTAAGTTGTGAAGATTGTTTTAGAGATGATCATAAAGTATAAGGACCCCCTATCTTTGAATAAAAATATTTTACATTATATAATATAAGCAGCACTCATAAATGAAAAAATGTATTCATTATACATTCAGCCGTAAGAACATTTACTATTTTGAATACACATTACATGGGCAGAAATATATAATTTTAAAGAAAAAGAAAAGATTTTTGTGAAATAGTGTACTATATAAATACATACAACATATACACTTTATACTGTGTAAAAAAAACATGAATGGCCAACATAAATAGTTCTTTATGATATTATTTATTTTAGCACTGTGTCTTATTACCCATTCAGGTTATACGCTTATGTACTAACTACGCTCATGGTTTTAGGGTTTAAGAAGGTTATATTTATAAGAAGTGTATCTGCATTTGCAAGGAGGGAGAGTGGGAAACCATTTAAAAAAAACCTTCAGTACACTTGACCGAGATACTAACCTTGATATCCTCACCATCGTCAGTCTAGTCTACTGCGAGAATAACTTGCTAGACAATGCGGCCACCAAAGTGGCTGACATGAAAATAAATGTATCACTCGAACATTTCACCAATACTAACTTCCATTATCTTTTTAACGACAGGTAAGCAATTAAAATAAAATAAACATAACAATGAAATTAAAATAAATACATGAGCTATTATAGTAAATAAATGGTACAACACAATCTCACAAACTTTCTAATATTGTGTAAGAATTATAGCTTCAAAGATAATTTTCAAAATTTCCAAAAATAGGTTATCCTTAGGGATGTTTTCCTCGTCAAAACAAACAAATCATATTGTTAGTCACAATAAACTCTCGTTATTAATATATTTTAAACCAAATTGTCCAAATATGGCTATTAAACAAAATTTAAATTCTCAAAAATAAATTATTTTTAAACCTCCATAAAATTATTTGTTATCATGTCATCATGGAAAACTAATAATTTCAATTCAATCTTCAAGATCAATTTAATTTTTTTTATATCATTCATTGTAGCTAAACAGCCCTTAAATTAATTTATTTTAGATAAATAAAGATACTTTAATATTCATAATGCAAAATAGTCCCCGGTTTTCAGTTTTGAAACTAATCATTATAGCTATTTTCAAAAAAATCTACCGTTAGAAAACTCAGTAATTGGTTAACTACTATAAATAAACAATTTTTTTTAGAAAAAAATGTAATATATATACATACTATTTCTAATGCAAAAGCCTAACAATTACCCAATTTTAATCAAATTACTAAAGCCATCCTTTAAAATATTGATTAAAAATAAAAGTCATCAGAAAACTATTAGTGGAATTTCTGGGGGAGCTGAATTGTATCCACTCTGAATGGCAGCCATTCAGACATTTCTTAAACAAGCACCACAAATAAAAAGTCTGATTTGT
>CABEEJ010006805.1:0-36485 GCA_901482245.1 Timema douglasi | reverse complement strand
TTACACTAAAACAATTATTTGGATTCTAAATGTTTTGTGAATTTAAATTAGCTACCAATTAGCTATCTTAAGTTTGTGCATTTTTTAAAAACTTTGGATGTTTATAAAAGCCATGTATAATGGTCCTTATTTTGAATTTCTTTTTTAAAATTAGGAATGTTTGAAAAAATATATATAAAGGTTGTCCCATATTATATCATTTTTTAAAATTTCGATGATACTAGAAGTTATTTGGGGTCGTCCTTTTTTCATGAATTTGAAAATTAGTTTTCTGAAGAAGTTTTAGGCAATGCTACTTCCTCAGAACCTTTTTTTAAATTTTGGTGTCCCTCGAAGCCCCCTTAAAATTTTTGAAAACTGGATGAATCTGGAAGGTAATAAGAGTGATATTGACCTAGAATTTGTCTTAAAACTAAATATATTTAGACCAATTTTTGCGCGGTATTTCTATGGCATACTTGTGAGAATTATAATCTATTTGGAACGTTATGAAAGGTCATATTTTATTTTTGTTCATTGTTCTATAAATAGTTAAGGGCAAAAATGTATTTAGCTGATTGAGAAAAGTTTAATATACGAGTAAAAGAGACGGGACTAACTCAATAAATATATCTGGCACTTTTAAAAAATAAAACTCTAAAACTCGACATATGCTTAGCATTTATCCTAATAAAAATATTTTGAATCTACATTCTAAGAGAGCCTGTCACTAGGCTTATATGACTTATACTATGGATTTTTTTTAAATCAGATTAATGAATTTGGCCAGATAAAACCAAGTAATAATTGTTTGAAGGGGAACCAAGGTGTCTAACACAGACATAACAAATGTTTAATGTCTTTCTCTTTCCCTCCCAGTTCAAAACAATAATTACAGGTGTATGTTAGAGCAGAGCTTCTTAAACTGTTTACACCCGTGATCCCTATTCGCTCAAGAGATTTTTACGCGACCAGGTATATAAAATGGGTATAAAAATCAAACATTTACTGATAATAAATCAAAAATAAATGTATTTTAAAATCAAATATTTACTGACAATAAATCAAAAAGAAATGTATTTTAAAATCATTCTTTGGTATACATATCTATTTACCATTTATTATTTAAAATCTAAACTAAATTTGCATGGTAATGATATAGATGTGGCTGTTTATTTTTAGATAATTAACAAAAATTTTGCTGAAAATTTGATACTGCAAATTGTAGAGAATCTTCAACGTTTTTTGTAGCTGATCGATATTTTTATTTTATAATTATCACTGCTGATAATGTTGTTTCACATAAATACGTAGTACAAAATGAGAGATGTATGTTTAGGGCCATTTAAGAAATTGTTGGAAATTCTCTCCTAATCCTAAGCCAAAATTCACTAAACAATATTTTAGGAACTTCTAGTTTTAAACTTGTGTACCTTGATAACTCGGCCAACTCTCCTTGGACGTTTAATTGCAAATTACCGACGATTTTGATTTCAATTCAGTATGTATTATGAACCTAACTTAGTTTTTTGTAATAAAAATTTTAAGAGAGGTATTTCTGAAACTGTCTCCAGGCACTTCATATGATCAATTCTAACTCTTAAAATTAAATCTTTGAGAAGGTTATTTTCAATATAAAATCATCTGTAGCTGTAAACATTTCTAAAAAACCATTTTTAACCCCATTATTTAATATGTTAACTTTATTAGTAAAACTTTATATTTTGTTTATAAATATTACAATTTGTTGTGCGTTCAGAACCAAGGTTGCAATTAAGTCACGTGATGAGACACGGGCGGTAGCTGCCAGAAACACTTAGGATTAATTACGCGTTTGATTTTGAAATAATTTTTGGTTGTAACGTGTTCAGAAACCTTTTACTGTTGCTAAATTTTTAGCCACCCCCATATTGATTTACGCGATCCCGTTTGGAGTCGGGACCCACAGTTGAATAAGCCCTGTGTTACAGGTTAACGTACAGCTAAACTATACTTCCTCCAATAAGTAGCTAATAACTAAAAAGTATATTACGTAATAGTGTCTTCATGTCAACTACTTAGAAAATAGAGATCAGCATAAATATTTTGTATAAGTAGAGCAATTTCTTATATTGTTTTTTGGGAATAAACCCCCCCCCCTTTCTCCATCTAAACTGGATTTTACCATGTATTACCAATATTTTATCCATCCGCTTTTTTTCTATCCTCCACGCCCAATAATTTGTTTGATCCAATTATAGGATACACCATCAAGGACTAATTTGTATATTAATATTTTCATAAATGTAGAATGTATTTTTTAAGTTAAATATTTAATATAATATTATTATAAATTAGACCAATTACTTTGAACCAGAACAAATAGCACCTATAATTAATAGCTAACACCTAGTAAAAGTAGGTTTACCTAATGAATGAGTTAGTTTCTCGTTTTGGCCAAAAATGTAGTTTCCTCTTAAACAATGAAGAATTAATGTTTGTTCTAGAATTAAGTGAGTTTGTATTTCATGTGTTTATATAATCAGTAGTTTCTAAAAGTGCATCTTAAATGCTGTAACTAAAGTAAAAATTATACCTCCATAACACTGCTGTAATGGAGAATTTTTTCTAATGTGAATGGAATAGAATCTTTTTAAAAATAAAAGAGGTTTTAAATTAATTAATTACATTTTTATTACATTCAGGAAATGTTTCAAAATCAACATATTTGATGCAAAATGTTGCATGTCAAGTGCAGTTGTGCCGAAGGCTCTTGACTTCCAGAATTGGTAGTACTTGGATACTTTTCTTATGCTCAATACCGATCAATACAGTTTCCTGGTAATTATTTAGGAAAGACACAACTTTATAGAGTTGCATATGGATTTTCCAGTCTCTTCTCATTAGAAATACTTTCTTGGTTTGTGTTTGTGGTTAAGTTTGGTGTTGATTAATGCATACCTAGGAGCTATGATCAGTTACTTAACGACACCTCATTTCTACCCTGATATTGAAACAGACTTACATGAGCTAAATCTGGCATTCGTTTGGCTTCTTAAATATGGATGGAGGAATATATGAGGTTGCAGATGATTTTGTAAAAATCAGAGGTACTTACGATGATAAAAGATATTAATTACTGTAAATAATGTAAAATCGACACTAGACATGATTGTTCTAAACAGAAAATTATCTTTAGTTGATGGATCAATGATAACCAAAATATATGTTCCACTAGATGACTACTATGAAGCCGGTAATGGAGGATTGCAACTTTTTATTTCACATTGTGAAGAACTTTTCTTTTGTATTCCTCCTTTAAAACCCGTTAGTAGTTCAGTCATGAACGTTATTTGAAGCATGAACCCTCAACAAGTGTATTAAGGTTGATGAATTTGAGATGATACTTTCAACTCATAGCAGTGATAAGAATCTGGCAGGGTACATGTCTTTTTTAGTTTTAAGCTAGTTTGTAAGCTATGTTCTGTTAAAATCAGTAATTTAAATATGTGCAATGCGCAAATAAAATAAAACAATTAAACTAAGTATTTATTGTTAGAATGCTCAATTTTAAATAAACTATAAAGTTGTCTCTTTTGAAAGTTAGGAAAAGTATTATATTCTAGAAATACAATTTGTTTAAATTCATTTATATTTTTTATCAATAATTGTCACAAACCAATGTTATAGTTTATATTTTAGTTATTAGCACTTTAACTTGTCTCTGTGTTGGACATCGGATTTCTTAAACGGTTTTAATTAATAATAAAGGATGAGGTAGTTATGCTTGAAATAAATTCATTAACATTTGTTTGGAGTGATCAAATTGTGTTTAAACGAATTTCACTGATCCAGACAAGGATAAAAGCCTATATTTACAGGTCTATATATTAAAGCACATCATCTAGGCCAATTTTTTATTTTTATTTTGTATTAATGATGTTTATACATCTTTTAAAATTGATAAAATCGGTAGTTATATAATTGCTGTAACCTTGTCACATCATGAGACAGATTCAAAATGGCGACACACTTTGTCTTTCCCGTGCATTGGTTGTTGCCAAAGCTATATGTGATAATAAAAGGGAACCAGGATGCATGGATGTGAACACCTTTAAACAAATCAAAAAGGGTCGTCTTATTCAATAACTCAAAGCAGAGGAACAATGCCGTGATGCCCGTGCGAATCTTTTGAAAGGTGATGGAATAAATGAACTGAAACCATTTCAAACATACCTCTCCGAATACAAAATCACCGTGTTCAGGGAAAGTCGGGGGAGACAGGACTTATATGTTTTTTCCTTCATGTCAGCATGCCACCCAAATCTAAATCACGCGACACCCAGTGGCATGCGTTTCATAGATTTTCCATTCCTATTCTAGAGTCTGGTTTAATTAAATTAAACCAGACTCTAGAACCACCATATAAATTTTTATATAGTGATTTTGTGCTAAACTGTAGGGTGGATGAAATTGCTATCCATACAGAGCTGGTCAAGCATTCAACCCTTCAGCTGGTTAGTGTTGCCCCACTATCTGGTATAAATCCCATGTACTAAGGGAGTTTATAAAGTTTGGTGTTACTCTGTTGCCTTCCAAACTGAATTTCTATGAACAAGTGCTAAAGGGCGTGTAAATTTTGCCAGATGGGTATTTTCACATATTTTTCAGGGTTCTTTTATGGGTCACAATCAACATGGTAACTAACAACTTTACTTCCTCTCAAAAGGAAGTTGTTTTACATATTTTTATTGCTCAAGAAAAATCCGATGGTCCCGGCTGGGTTTAAACCCACAAATCCCGAGGTAAGTACTTAAGCCCAAGACTACCAAAGTATACTAATTGCTGGTAATATCAGAACTGAGAACTAATTTACACTATATGAAAACATTAAAAATGGTCGAATTAGGTGCGTATGCTAAAATACTTGAAACTTAATCTAGATTTCGAGATTAAACGGTGCAAAAGTGGCAATCCTTTTTTTTTTAATATTTTGCTTAGAAAATAAGGGTACATTTTTTCATAGTTTGATTTTTTCACTCATTCTTTATTAATTTTAATCTAATTAGTAACAGTCGAAACTGGCCCTAAAGTGCATTGAAAGATAATTAAGGTTGAATATATTTTCCACTTGAGGGGATGATATAACCAAAAACCATTCATTTCATGTTAAGCTTATTTTTAGAAAGTCTAGACTTGATTTGGTTAGAATAATTAATAATGATTTTCTTAACAGTAGTATAATCTGTAACAGATTATCTTTTGCAAGCTTAATGAAATTGCAACACTTATAACCAAGGGGGTAGAAAGCTCTTTTTTTTTAAGGAGGGGGTCCACTAGGAAATTCTAGTAGCGATCCCTCTCCCTCCCCTTTCTGTCAAACTTTTCATAGTTAGTAAATCATGTTTTGAGTAAGTAGGTATGATGAGATAAAGGGTGGGGAAGGGCAACTACCTACCTACATAAGTTACAGACTCCACTTCTAAAAGGAATGTTATTTAAGATGCTCTTTTCTTAAGATGATTCCTCAAATAAGACCTTACAGCCGATAGCAAAATTATTTGCTTCATTTTCTTGAACCCCACCTACTCGGCTCATTCCAAAAAATTTCCTTTGTTTTTCAATATCTTATGAATGTATGAGAAAAATTAGTACAGTATTTGAAATGTTATTATTAGCACCGCGTCTTATTAACCGATTGGGTTTTACGCACTTATGCTCAAGTGTAATGGTAGGGTGATTGTGAGATGAAATGGAGGACCTACAGTTTAACGTGGAATCCGAACCACGGTGGAGGCCTGAATTCCGCACATTCACAAGTTGTGATTAATATTTGAAATGTTGACAGAGCTAATTTTACAAGGTGTGTCTTGAAGGTGTAGCAAATGACATCTAACGATACATTCTTTAGAAAGACTTACGCAAGAGTTATTATTATTATACAATATATAAAAAAGACTCTGGACACGATTGCATTTAATATAAATTTATCTTATATTGATGCATCGATATTAACCCGATTATACACACAACTAGGTGACTACTATGAAGATGGTTATCCGCTATTACATGTAATGGAGGATTGTGAACTCTCATTTCGACTTGTGTACCACTTTCCTTTTGTCTCCCCGTTTCAAGATCAATTTGGTTTTCACAATAGATGGTTATTTCAGTCAAGATTATTCAAAAAATGGTTGCAAGATGATAAATTTGAGATGATACTTTCAACTAGTAAGAAGGGTAAAAGTGGAGATCTTAAACCGCTGAGTATTGGTCACGTGCAGACTTCATTTTACATTCTTAATGCAGGTTTTGCTCTGAGCTTTATTTTTCTAATATTTGAGGATTTAATCAATGTTTTAGTACAATATCAAGATAAAAATTAATCAATCCTGTCTCATTATGGCAGGGTTGGACTCGACCACTAGGACACAGGAAGTTACAATAGTGCGCAAGTTTTCTTTGGTTTGCTATAAGCAGCCACTATTTCTAACTAAAATAAAACTATTTACTTAATTATGGTTCAATGTTTTAATATTAAATTTAAATGACAAGTTCTTCCAAAAGTTCTAGTTAACGAGCTCGAATATGCATATAGGCATAGTTTTACAACATTTGTGAATATAAAAAATGTACATAAAATGTAAACTTCACATGTTTGTTGTTTATCGAAACTGTTTATATAAAATGTATACAGCATAAGAAATGTGTTAGCCAATCTAGTGCAGGGGTCAGCAACCAGTCGAATGCGATTGGCCGGTCGATCCATCGATCGGGTCATACCATAAATTCTGGACCAGTACAATAATAATTGATAACTATCACATTCTATTAGTAGGTTTACTTAATTAATAAGCTAGTTTCTCGGTTTCGTCCAAATTATATACATGAATATTTAGTTTATTCTTAAATAAGGATGAATTAATAGGTGAACGAATATAATAAGTGTGTTTGTTATATAATTAAATACGCGCTTATATGATTATAATGTTCATAAAGGGCATGATGAATCCTTTAAATAAAACCAAACTATATCTGAGAATTATTGATAAAATGTAAACATTTATCTAAGGTGTTAATAGTTGCAGCTTTTTAAATATTAAAAAGTTGTAGATTTTTTAATATTATATGGACGGTGTTTGAACATATTATCTAAAATATGTAATCAGTTGTTAGTACTTTAGTGTCTGTGTTAGATATAAAATTTAATTTAAGAGATGAGGAGGTTGAGCATGAAATATATTCATCAAAATTGGTCTGGAGCGGCCCCATTGTGTAAAAATCTTTCACTACGTTCAAAATATCATATAAACCTGGTATTCCTGTTTATAATCTTTGTGAATATATGACTGAGTATTTAACATTTTTGTTTGTTTTATACTGTTAGTGCTTTCTTTAAAACTTTCATAGAAAATATATCTATATTATATTAAGAGGACGAATTTTAAATAATTCAATAGTGTTACAATTTTAATTGAAAATGTTCAAAGTTTGTATCTTAGTATCACAAAAGAAAGGGTTAAGTATATTATATAATAAAGGTCAGTGTATTTTTTTTAAACGAAACCAAACAATTTTTATTTTCAGTAATACTCTAAATACTTTGCTCTAAATTTCTATATTTTATTACTAAATGAATGTCCATAAGTCACGATTACTCGGTGTTTAGTTCCTTTTAACGAATGAAAAAAACTGTTCTCACACAATCGTACAGTTGAACATTGCATATAATTGGTGCGTTAATTCAACAAATTTGGAAATTTATATTTAGCAATTTACTAAGTACAAATATGTTACAATAACATCACTTTATAGGTTTCCCCAAAATATGTCAAATGTCTAAATATTCTGTTCCTAGGTGGTTTCTTTGAAAAACGTTTATTAGATACAAAATAGGGCTGTATTTTATATTAGTTCATATATAAGGCCGCAAAGAAAAATGGCTTAGGCCGAAAGTTTGGCACGAAGATGATTTTGAATCTGGGAAGACAGAGTTCAATCCAAACCTTGTGCATATTGTGTCCACCCAAGAGTCATTCAAAGGCTCAAAAATTATAATTTAGTTCTGAGTAAGTTTATTATACCGATAACCAGCACCGATGATAGATGGAGTAAATGGTTCGAACACATTCTGTTAAATCGTAACGTACTTAAATAACACACTACGTATCTCTCAGCCGTAATATTCTTGCATCCTTGAAAACAACAAATATTATTTTTGAAAGTTTCGGAAAAGAAGGCTCCTAGGTACACTTATTTGAAAATTAACAAGTGGCGGCTCATGTATATATACTACGGAACTGCAGCACACCCTATTTCCACTTGATATTATCGATAACATTTAATATAATGAGTCCTTTTTTCTTTAATTATTTCTTAATTTTTGTAGTACAAAATATATTCCTTAAGCTTAGTTGCAGTACTTCAGTAGCCATCCCCTAGTTTATGAAAAAGATACAAAATATTTGTATGGATCTGTGCGCTTCACAGTGCCGTCCTCGTGGTGTTTGACTTTTATGCGCATGTGCATATAAGAGGGGGTGGGGAGGAAGGCGGGACTGCCAGGTAGAGAGAGCACAACAGTTGCTCTCACAGTGCCGGTTCTGGCAGGATGGTGGAAGGAGTTTTTTTTTACTCATGTTGTGTTGTGCTTAAAAACCGTGTACCGTATTCTTGAATGTGTAATGATAATGGTTCAGATCAATCTAAATTATAAAAAAAAGTCATGTATGAAGGTAATTTTTCATTAAAGTAATATATGTAGAGTATCCTTTTAAAATTCATCCATGAAGAAACACACGCTTCTCAGAAATAATGTGAAAAGTATTACACCTTTAAAATAGTTTTTTTATACAATATTACCTGTTAAAAGAACAACTGCGCTATTTCCTGTTAAAAGGAACAACTCCGCAGTATTTGGCAAAGACGCCAATTCCCTATACCAATAAGAAGCTAGCCTTCACAACATGTGTCGCCAGGACACTTTTTATTAGTTAGATTTTACACTTATGGCGAGGGGAGAAACATGCAAGGGGTATGTCATATATAAACCGTTTGTGCGTATCAGCCAGGCATCCAAACGCCAAACACACAGGTCGCTCTAACACCCACGCTCACGCACAACGCAGTCAGAGCCACACACTGGCAGTCACAGTCTAACACAGTATAAAATAACTTACATTAATATCACAAGTGTGCATTAATATAAAGCATTTAATTGGAGTATGTATAAGTAATTAACAGATGTCATTTAAAAAAAACGTGTGTTAATAAACAGCCATCAACAGTTCTCTTTCCTACATTTATTAATAATACCGTTCTAATTAGTGCTCGACCACGGAGCTATAGACAGCTGGTTAAACGGTATCTTTTTCGTACAGTGATGATAGGCGCTCGACCACGGAGCTTATATACAACCTAAACATCATCACAGCATTATTATATCAGGGAATTAATCCGTAGTGTTTCAATCGACGCCCAAAGCGGGGTGATTGATTCAATAGTGTTACAAATGTGATAAAGTGTAGAAGAGTGTAGAATTAGATTTTATTCTGCTTCCAGCTATTCTATTTGATTCATTTTTTTTAGGTTATTTTATTTAACAGAAAACTTTAACCATGGCCTTGCATCCCCAAGAAATAAGTTATATGTCTGTAGGTGAACTTCAATAGCTTAAATTTTCACAGATACCTCTCCATGAGAAAGTTACAGTTAAGAAAAGAGGTCGTTCAACACCTGATATTCTAATATCGCAGCCAGGCAAAAGCAACAACAAGAAATATATTCGTATCTTTAATACTGAATGGTACTAACGGTAAAGTTGTCTTGGCGGCTGTGAAGTAGAAAATGCACTGTTTTGCCTCCCGTGTTATCAGCACTCCCACTAATTTTAGTTACGAGCCACTGAAATAACCCAATGGATGTGTGTGAAAAATTGGCATACTACATACTTGTGCCCATTTCTCACACACTTTAATTCAGCGCACTTATTAATCTTCCAAGTGTATAGGGTGTCTGGTGCCCATTTCAGAAAGATTCGTTTCCAGGGCAACGAGAATGATTTTTGGTGGTTTTTATCAATTTATTTAAACACATTTATATCCCTTTAATATAAATGTCTACCCTTCCGTCATTAATCTCCTTTAGATATACTATTTTCAAAAATATATTATTTATTGTTCTAGGCTCAGATGATATATTTTAACACTAAAAATATGTTTTATTTTACAATTAATATATTCTAACAATGAAGAAATATATTTAGTCTTATAAACCTTGTTAATTACCCAGAATCACAGAAAATCACTTTGGCTTAAGAGTTTACTTGAGCCTATTATAATCCTTCCATTTAAAATTTTATTTTTCAGTAAAGTGCGCGATAAATAGCAAAATTTATACACCCTTTATTAGAATGTACTTTATGGGGTGCATTAGTACACTTGAAATATAAATAGAAAACTATCAAAAATAACTTACGTCCCTTGACTCAAGGTCAATACAATTTCCAATTGCATTAGGGCCCTTGAACATACTGTTCAAACAAAGCTCATATTTGTGGCGTGGTATATAAAATAAAACAATAGATATTATAGCAGTATTAGGCGTTACAATCGAATTGAATAAAGTGTAAACACCTCATTGTGATTAAAATAATAGTTCACCTTCGAATTATAATATATATTCTATCACTATATATTTTCTGCAGTATTTGACAGGCTATCTATATAGATGAAGGTGAAGACAGATATATATATATATAAATATATAAAGATATATATATATAAATATATAAATCTATATATATAAATATATAAATCTATATATATAAATATATAAATCAATTTCAAACTCTGATGAAATTAATAAAAATGCATAAGGTGACAGGTATTACGACCCTCTAAGCGTGTCTTTCTTTCGTTGGTCTATCTTTGGCTTATATTTATTAAAAGCATTTTTATGTACAAATATCAGATGAAAAATAAACATTACAACACAATACAACAAACGTTTTCATGTTGTGTATTATAGCTTCAAAGAAAATTTTCAAACCGGGGATTTTTATAAGTTATATTTAAGTAGGTATTACTCATAAAAACAAACACATCAACTTGTTAATCACAATAATCACAATAATCACTCTTCATGGATACATTTAAAACGAAAGTGTTTAAATATATTTAACAAAATTCAAAATTTCAAAAATGAATTATTTGTGAACTCCTTAAAATTGTGTGTTATTTGGAAAAATTAAAACGTTTTCTAATTTATAATGAAAAACTATTCACAGATAACCATTTTTGAATTCACTTTCAAGGTCGATTTCCAAACCATTCAAATTTTCTATAATTTAATTTAAGTAAGATACCCTTGAATGAATTTAATTTAGATAAATAAAGATAAATTATTTTTTATATATAAAATAGTCTCCCGACACCAATTTTAAACCAAATCGATAAAGCTATTTTTTAAACATTTAAATTAAAAAACAGATTTTCAGTAAACTACCCATAGTCAAACTACCTCCCCCTCCAAAAGTATTTAGCTATCCCAGTCATGTTAAACACTTCCTAGGAATACTTTTAAGCATAATTGTTCAAGACGTTTTCAAAAATATGTCTGCAGTAAAAAACCCTCCATTGAATTGTTACCAAAAACAAAGTATTCAGGTTTGTTTGTCAAATAAAACACTCCCGATTTACCCAATCGTTATGACCATTTAAAAATATTTTCAGTTTTTGAAAAATAATCTGTTAGTAAACTATCCACAAATGAGTTTTTTCCCCAAAAACAAATATACAGTGTTAATTGATATGTCAAACTTTTTCAAAATTCCCATTCGAAACCATCACTTTAGGGCCATTAGTAAAATATTTATAAATTTGTTTAAAAATTACTCATCAATAAACTACTCTTCAACGAATTTTCGCCCAAAAATCAAGTATATATTGTTATTCGTCATGTCAAATAAATCCTAGATGTGCATTTTAAACAAAATTATTATATTCGTTTTCAAACAATTTAGAATTAGATAAAAATACTCATTCATAAACTACCCATAGCTGAATGGCTAGGGTAAAAAATAGCATTTTGTGGCATAACCCTATAATATCCAGGTATCAAGTTTGAACAAAATTCATCAAACCATTCCGTAACCAAGGTCAGGGAAGGATAGAGAGAGAGAGACAGATATGGGGACAGATAAAACTCTAGAAGTCACTTTTTTTTTGCATCATTTTTACATAAAACATTAAAATTTCTCATAAACTCGAGACCGATTATTTTCACAATCACATTACTTTATCTTAATATTAGAAATTTTAAAATTATCTGAGAAATTATTAGATATGAGTTTTATATTCATATGTCAATTCTTTGGATAAAATATCATTGCCTATAAGATAACAAAAAATATAATAAAGAAATAATAAAGAAATTAATATAATGAAGAAATTTTAAAATTATCTGATAAATTATTAGATATAAGTTTTATATTCATATGTCAATTCTTTGGATAAAATATCATTGCCTATAAGATAACAAAAAATATAATAAAATATTATCATCACTGAACACATAAAAATATCTTTAAATTTTCTAATGGTTTCTTATTACCAAAACTTATTATGTACATCCATACAATGCTGTTTAGTCATGAATCATGTTTTATTTAATAACAGATGGATATTTAATTAATTTGATAGATCATGCGCGAATCGATTTGAGTCAATGAATCGGTTTAGTGTGAGGGGATCCCCGCAACAGCAGACCGTTAGAATAGTTTGAAATGTTAAGGAATTTGCCATATTTAATATAATTTTTCCTAGTCAAGTGATATTTGAAAATATTCACCCCTCCTTGGTGATAACTATCACGAGTTTCTAGCCATGTCGAGTTTTGGAACGACTGACTATGTACCATAGTAATTTGTATAATATAGGGGGTTTTTTAGTTGTATTATTTAGTGTATTTTTAGTCCAAGAAAGTTTAGAGTGAAGTTTTAAACAAATTTGGCTCAATATATTTTAATATGCTATCAGTTGTAGGAAAATATTCCAATTAAAACCAAATATCATGTATAAACTAAATATAGAGACATTAATTACAATAATTTTGTGATGTACTTATGATAAGCACTATGTTAAATAATTTTAAGAATAGTATGTAGAATTAAAATAAAGTTTGTGATTAATCTCTAAAAAAATAATTTATATCTCTTTATCTTTAACATAATCCCTACATAAAGTACATAAATAATACTTCCACTTTTGCAAGTGGGTAAATATATATTTTAGATATCTTCTAAGTGTGTATATTAGAACCAAATGCCATCTTAGTCTTTATATATATATTTGAAACATAATATTAAAAACACGATTTAATATTTATTATATCGTAGTAATCTTTTTATGAATATATTTTTTGTGAAATTAGTTTTGATTTTTGAAGTATTAATTCAACAAGTAAAATGTTATTTCTCTTATTTACGCTTGATTTTAAAAACCAAATAATGTAAATAAATGTATCAGTACTGGTAGCAAAGTATTTAGTGTATTCATTTTTTGGTTTATTAAGCTCAGGTAAGGGCTAAATATCTGGAGGATGGAGGGGAAGCTGAGGACAGGGCGCATTGGTGGTTTATTTTCACTGAAAATTGGGATGGTGTCCTTTTGTAAGACATAACATAGAATAATAATATTAATAATAATAATAATAATAAGGCCTAAATACGGCAGCCTGCTACAAAAATGGGAGTAGCGTTATGTTAAAACCTTACTTTCCCATCACTATCTTAATAACGTGATTAATAATTGCGTTTTACCATGACACGTTTTAAAAATATTTTAGGAAAAAATAACGTCTGGCTGTGGTGTGATTCCATAAAACCTTTTTTCTTTCTTGCGAATCCTAGAGTAGAAGAAGTAATGTGGTTGTCAAAGTCGAACTTTGAGATTTTTATTTAAGTCAAAGCTTCATCCATGACCAACTGAATGTGAAAAAATTAGTTTTGCCATGCCATCTGTCTGTAATTTTTTTTTTGTGAGAAAATATTATAGAATCAAAACATGCGGTAGTTTTGTCATGGGATGGAGCTAACGTGCATTTTGAAAACAGTCTGATGTAGCGGTACTTTGTCTTCCTTGCAAAAAAACAAACACTTTAGGCCTAATGTGATTAGATAAGTTGTATGATTGAAGTGTAATAATAAAACTCTGTCGACCTCTTTGGTCTTGGGGTCAATTTCTTGACTCAGAGCCCAACCAAGATCAACGGATAATTCTTGAATTATATAAATACGTATCATAGTTTTCTTCGAAGAGGAAGTAATGCCTTCGGTCCAATCTCGAACCATGGAAGGTGTGTGAAAATACCTTTGCGGCAAAATTGGTAGTCCCTTTCACGCTCGCACATAGAAATTCTGTATGAGAGGTAACAGGGAACCACCACATTTCCTCAACTCCCTAGTACATGGGGTTTCCACCAGATGGCGTGGACAGTACTAACCAGCTAATGGGCTGACGCTCCTAACCATGGATGAATAGAAATCACATAAAAACAACCTTCGATTGTTGACTAAAGAGAATGAAGGAAACTAAGACCATAATCATTTAATCGGCGTTGGAAATAGTGGAATTTATTTATATTCTATAAAATAATAAATTATTTGGAGCCTTAATTGGTAAAGATTTCAAGTTTAAAATTTATAAATAAACAGCTTTTTACTCTGTGTGTGATACACATTATATATATATATATATATATAATTTTAATTTTGTTTACAAATGTTAAAGACACTCAATTTTAATACTGGTATTTCATTTTTATTTTGAATTAGGACTTTGTCATAAGTATCTATGAAATAAAAGCCATGTATTATTGGAGAGCAAAATTTCAAACGATATTTGGATTCAATTTACTTTTCAAAGACCGATAACTTATTTACATAACATTCCGAAAATACTTCCCCTTTCGTTACAATGGACTTTGCATGAAAGACAAATTACCGTATTTTGAGGACTTGCTTCTTATAGATCGCATTGACGATGTAAAGTTATGATTTTTAGGTTGAATAATTACTAAACAAAACAACAATCAATTTCAATAATAAGTAAAACTATGAAGCATAAATTTGAAACACAAAGGAAGCTGCAACAATTATTTTAGATAACGTAAATATCAATGTAAGAGCAAACGAAAGATACCCTTATGAAAAATAATAGATATTAAACTTTAAACCATGGCGACTAAAGGGAAAACTTAACAATGGTTTTAAATACAGTTTTAACAGTTAAAAATAGGTTCATTGCTTGATTTCGTAAAGAAAAACAGCAATTAAAATGAATCGTTTCATCATGAGAAATGAAAAAATAATAATTTAACATTACCGAATTGGTTTTGTTTTATATCTACTGTTCGACATAGTGGAAGCTGATTATTTAACTAAAAATGTGTGGTCGGTGGGTTCACCTACCTCCAGAGCAAACAGAACAAATTCATACCCAGGCGTAGTAGTCAATTGGGATGGTGAAAAAAGTGTATGTTCTATGTTTGAGAGCAATTCGATAATTTATTGAGATAGTTGCGGTGATTTGTCAAACACTTTCATTATAATAGGCTTTGTTAAAAGTGGTGTAATTTATGTTAAACGCCTTATAACTATTAATTAACATTATGTATTGAGATATTTAAAAAAAAGTAACCTTTGTAAACCACCCCGAGAGGTTATTTATATATGCCTTTATTTGTATCATTCGTCCAATAATCCTTAACTTAATTAAATCTGTGTGTGTTGAATATTAATTATAGATAACGTTTCAAATATATACAGATAAATAATTAAGGAATTTCCATAATTCAATTCTAATTGGTATGTCTACTTAATGTTTAAGCATTTATTATGAATTTAGTGGCGTGACTTGTTCTTTTTTTTTTTAGCACCACGTCTTAACACTCTTTCGGGCTATACGCTTAAGTACTAATTACGCTAATGGGTTAGGAATTGGGAAGGTTGGATTTAGAGGACGTGAACCCTCATTTGCGTAGAGAGAGACAGGAAAACCATTTAGNAGAACACACAAGAAAACCATTTTGTTTACCCCCCCCCCCCCAGTTCACGCGACCGATATTCTAACCTCGGTATCCCCGTCCTCAGAAGTCTAGTTCAATACGAAACTAGCGAGTTATATAGCTATGCCACCTAGGCGGGTTTGTTCTTATTTAAATAAATATAGGAACATTTTACTACGTTGTCTAATGTGCCTGAATATAGACCAACTAGCTCAGCATGACAAAAAGTGGTACGGCTCATCACACAGACTTTCTTTAGGTCATATGATATAATATAATACATAATATTACTTTTTTCTGTTTTAAAACAATATTTGTATATTATATTATATCCTTTTTTACTATCATCGTTACAAGAAAACAACAATACGGACAATCACATCAAACCAGTGTAAGGAAATTTATTTGGGGGATTTGTTGTCTGTGTAGTCGTGCCCTTCGTTTTAATATCAGATTCTGGGAGTTGTTGAATTACCGTTTCTTACGAGTTGGTGAAGTTCCTCCAGTCGGGTTACATTGTTACGTACTTTTTTTTCTCTGGTTCGTGTCTCACATTTCAATCGTTAGTTTAGGAATTTTGATATTATCAACTTTACCTTAAGTATATTAGATTGATTCTTGAATAGAAATCAAGTCATTTGAATTTAAATTGGTTTATTTTAACGTAAGATCCCTTGACTCAGAATTATTACAAAGGATTTTTTCTATACGCTACACCTTAACGTTGAAATTAGGGATTAGTGCGTCACAGACCGTTCCAACAGCAAGGTTGAGGACAGAATGAGAAGAGGAGCGCTTTTTTATTTATTTGTAGACTATATATTGTAAAGATGTTACATTAAAGAAGAAACAAGTTACTCCAAAGAAGAAACACTGTATGATGGTCCGTAACATGGGGCTGTACTCCCCGCCTGCCTTGCTGAATGGGGCACTCCGGAGCTCACACCTAACGACACTCTTCACCGAGGGAAGTACAACGCGGACTGAAGTGAGGCCAAACTCAACACCCCGCTCTCGTGATGGTTGCCACGCCTACAATGAAGAAAGACTGATTTTGACCAGAGTAGTTTCCAGTTGTGGAAGTTTCCTGGTATTTTCTATAGTTCTCAGTGTCGCCGTTTCCCCCACCTGAGCTCTGCTCACCTCCCTTCTTTTGTTTGTTCTTCTCCACCCTGCTTCCCCCTCTCTGTGAATTTGCTCCAGGTTTGTGTACTATAAAATGGCTTGTATGTTTAAACGATTTACTCATTGTACCACTGGCATTTATTAGGTGAGGACGCCGACTCATATCTTCTCTAGGGCACGAACTTCAAAATTCTGTTCCGATATCATTATGGGCGGTGGGGGGTGACGCTTTGCCAAATTACCGTTTGGGATTAACTATAAATTAATTTATTTCTTTGGAGTTTTAGGAATATCTCGTGGAATCGCCACGAGTATATTTAATTGTAAATATGTAGGGTTCTCTACCGGCTCACTCTGACCTTTTTCTTGCTTTAATTAATTTACGTTTATTGGTTTGTTGGGTTTGGGGCCTCTGGTGCACTGACTAAAAATAATATTAAATGACGTTTGGTCAGCACATAATTTTCATATTTGTAATATTAATAGTAATATTTAATGACGTTTGGTCAACACATAATTTTCATATTTGTGATATTAAAAGTAAAGTAAGCGGAGTTCTATTCGATTCGTCGTGGTAAGAACTCATTTCAGGATTCATTTATGACATGAAGATGGTGCCTATGCAGCGCCGAAACATGTCGTGACTATCTCACTCCAGAAGTAAAAGGAACAAGGGCATTTAAAACCTTTCAGATAAGAATAGATCTCAACTTTCATTTAATCTCTTTATTATTTTTATGATCACACTTTTGTCAATTTAACTTATATATCTTATTACACTGTATTATCTGTTCCTCTAATATTAGCTCATGTTTTTAGACACATGTTTCTTAAATATTTATGGCTTATGAATTGTGATATTATATGTTCCTGAAATACAAGAATAAGCAAACTTACAAAGTTTTTATAAGAGGATAGGCATCATTTCCCAAACAAACTCAATTAACTTTATTGTAATTATAGCTTTATTGTATTTATCAGTATTATACACTTTATTTTTAAGTTTAAATCATGTCTTTAATACATGTTTTTTAATATGTTTTGGTCTTGGTTATATATGTATTGCTCTGACTCACATTTTTAATGTGTTTGTATAATGTCAAGTATTATATTTTAACTTTTATTCAAAAATTTATTTTATCACAATCCTTAGACTCAATTCACATCTCTATTCCCTATCACAATCAATGATTTTACTCAATTCTTGTTTTATTAAAAATTTTGCTAAAAAGTCCATATACTCTTTATGACAAGTAAACTTAATTATATTATCTTTATAATGTATATCAATAACTTAATTTTTTGTCTTATTTTTGCTCTTTCAATTGATTTATATTTTTATCAATTATAATATTGAAAGTAATATTAAATGACATGTGGTCAACAAATAATTTTCATATTTGCAGTACTAAAGGTAATCTTTAAAGACGTTAAATTGGTCAAATCAATATTGTTATTGTTGAAACAGTTATGTACTGCTTATGCTTGAGGATTATCTTAAGTAAATAAATAATAAACAACATGTTTTCTCTTGTGACTCCTTGGATATTATTTGGGCCACCCTTCCAGGAACCTTTAGGGTGCCAAAATGTTTTGAAGGAATTCTGTTTTAAAGGTTCCTCCTTTGCTTCGATTTTACCATTCTTTCATTAGCTTCTAGAAACGAGGTAGAGAGACGGAATTTTTTCTCGGAGTTGTGTTTTACAAGTATTCGAAAGAGGGGTGTGGGGTGTGGGGCAGTGAACAAAAGAGCAAAACGCATTGGGATTCATTGAGTTCAATGCTCTGAAATTATTCATTAATTATTGAACTATATTAAGGATGGGTACTTTTTATTTGAATTATTACGAAATAAAAAATCTACATCATTACACCAAGAATTATAAAGTTATACAAATTTAAATTTTTATAATGTAAAAGAAAAAGCAAATACAAAATATCGCTTCTATTTTTATTACAAATTTCCTCTTGTGATTTATGGAGATTTACTTTAGTTGTATAAATATTAATTATTAACACACTTTATAAGTCCTGCTATTATTTGATTTGGCATCTTCTTAAGCATATAATTAGCAAGTCATGATTAATAGGATAATAGATATATCTTAGTCAAAATTAATCCTCTGGCTCTGACGATAATTCAATTCTTATTTGAAAGTTTAACATAAAGGTTGATTAACGACTTTTTTTAATTGTTTGAGATGAGGAAACAAACCTTTATTAAAGAGAATGTATGTGAAAACTGCAAAGCACAATGCAAGTATCAAAGCATCTACCAATTCCATTAGCAAACAAGAGATATGAAAGTCTAAATGTCGCTTTAAACCAATTATTACCGCTGCATGATTAGTTAATCATCAATTATTTAACCAAGAAAACTTGTAGAAGTCTTATAAGAGGATGTTTCGGGTGACCTGTCGATCTAGGTGAGGGGTAAGGTATCAGACTTTTGTGCTGGGGGTCCGGGGTTCAATCCTCGGTCCCGGCAAAGATTTATATGATTACCAAACCCTTCCTTCACTTATGACAAGACTTGTATTAATCACAACTTGTGAATGTGTGGAATGCCAGGCCTCCACCGTGGTTCGGATCCCACGTTAAACTGTAGGTCCTCCATTTCATTTCACAATCACCTTACCATTACATATCAGCGTAAGTGCGTACAACCCGAACGGGTAGTAAGACACGGTAATAATAATAATAATTATAATTATAATAGGTGTGTATTTGAGCTTTTTTTTAAAATTTCTATTAAGGTTCTTAGGACCAGGACCCAGAATTTATTTCCCCAAATTGTACAATGTATAAAACCTAACACGAATCTTACTGTCTGAAGTTTTAATAAAATTTTATAGCGGACCTTCCCCACCTCCCCCTAATAAATATTTGCTTCAAAGTCCTAACTTTTCTATATTGTAAAATTTAACTTTCTACACGAACAAAACCCATTAATGGAAGTATAGATTGTGTTATATAAAATATCAGCGAAATTAATTCTTGATAGTAAAATATGAATAAAGAGAATATTTAATAGATTCGTATGTATTTTGTGCCTTTAATCTGTCCTTAATTTGGTAAATGGAACCATTGTTTATAGGCCTAGTTTATTGCGCACGAAGAGACTGTAGTAATATATGGTTCGTATCATTGTGTAACTTAATGGGGAAATTTCACAGACAGACATAATGATGAACTAAAACCAAACCAGGTATTTTTCCACCTTCATTTTTATTCAATAATAATAATAAACAACTGATGTTATGAAACTGACACGGTGGTAGCTTGCTGTCAGTTCTAAATCCCTCAAAAGACAGGATTGCTGACGAAATGGGGAATTTGGGCTGGAATATTGATTAAGATTAAATGTTTTTCCCCCCTCATAAATGTAGAAACATTTCATATAAATTATATCTATACTTCATTCACGGGAGGAGTTTACCTCTGAAAGGTCTTTTTTCTTACCAATATCCTACTATATAATAGATATCTGGTAGGGAAAAAAGTCCTTTCCCAGGTAAACTCCTACCGTGAACGAACTTTACCTTAATCTCAACCTTCTAATGTAAATACACTGAAGTCAAAAAGGTTAAAAAGATGTGGGGCTTAAAAGAAACAAATTAATGTATTGCCTGATTGTGTTATATAAACCAAAATAATGTGCGAAATATTTAAAAATGTACTCTATCCGACTAACAGCCTTTTATTTGCGTGTCACAATTTTTTTTGGTACCGTCATGATGATATGAACAAGTTTTTTTAAAAAAAATCCATTTTTATGAATGTCTACGAGTCAAATACATCACAAAACATTTGAAAAGACTTTTCAAATTGTAAGTTCATTTCATTGAAGTTATATACTTAAAAATAATTTGGGATCAACTAAAAAATATATATAACTAGCGTTAAAAGATTTGAATAAAAAAAAAAGTTTGAAACAAAATTAATTATTTGTCTTGTAAGTTTTATACATATTGAATAACACTTTTTTTTTTCAATTCTATATTTGAGTTATATTATGAGACAATGACTGCTAAGATCAAGTACCCGACAGTTAAGAATACTAAACAATGGGATTTTAGAAAAACAGATACACACTTATAGAAACTCGACTGCTCGAATAGCTTTGTGGAGGATATGAATGAGTATTAAAATAATTAAGGACTTTTTTTTTTAATATTAACTAAAATATGGGATATATCAAATGTAAAAATATTAGACCCTTTTAATAATAATGATTTTCTTTAAATTAAGATTTCATTTGAGAATAGAGATTATTAAAGTAAGAAAATGTTCGATTATGTAATGAAAGAATTTAAGAGATTATTATCAAGGAGAAGTCCATATTTAAAATACATTTGTCCAACACGTTATCTCTGTCGGTAGCTTGTTTGTCTACTGAGCTAAGGGTCCGGGGTTCGATTCCTAGGATGGCTGAAAAATGTATCATTGATGACACTAGCGTTTTCCCTTTCACAATAATGAGTTAATGGCCTGAGGCTGGCTGTTATGTATGTTCTAGATTTAATTAGATTATAAGTTATGTTCTGAAATAATTAGTCGGTTAAGAAAGTGCACGTTAAATTTATCAAATAAAAAAACATTAGCAATAATAAGGAAAGAATATAATTTTCATTGTAATGATTTATATAAGAAGATAGAAGGGGATAAAGTAAAAACCTCCTCAGTGCATATTTATAATGATGTTAGGAATACTGGTAATAGTTTAATCCAAGTCTTAATTAGACTTTTTAAACATGAACATGACCGCAATCTATTATTTTTTGTAAGTAAGGATATGTTAGGAGTTGGAGTCAGAGTCGAAGGCTTGACCTTAGTTTAAGCTTCTCTACTCAACCATTTTATTATCTAGACTATTGGTAACATTAATTTTATCAATCCAATATAGATCTGATAAATGTATTATAAAATAATTTAAATTATAATATTTTAAAATGGTATACGTTATGTTTAAATTTATATATATTTTTTAAATTGTAACTCTTACATCTACATATATATGTTTTAATACAGTTCTACAGGTTTGACATTACTAAATTTTTTTGATACAGAAGAAAATAACAATACGTAGAAAGAAATAATTAACGCATAATAAATTCATTTTTTTTTCCTCGTTTGATAAGCTTTCGTCACACAGGAATAGAGCGAGATATTTTTATCTCATTAATTATTGCATGGTTACTATAAGTAATAAAAGCACCACGCTAATGCC
This sequence comes from Timema douglasi, assembly GCA_901482245.1. Classification (NCBI taxonomy): domain Eukaryota; kingdom Metazoa; phylum Arthropoda; class Insecta; order Phasmatodea; family Timematidae; genus Timema; species Timema douglasi. Next base: position 14,107 of record CABEEJ010006805.1, on the reverse strand, counting down.
AGTCTACAGGACAAACTCTTATACTGTGGATCAGTTCTAAAACGAGATTTTTAAAAAGAAATATGTGTAAAGTATTGTCTCTATGAAAGTTTAAATCTGGTAACACAAACACATATCTATTATTTTGTTGAGTTGTTTTGTTTTAATATTGGTAAAACTACTGATTTTTTTAATAAAACCAGTTTGAAAAATAATTAACTTCAGAACGTATAGCCCGAACGGTTAGTCAGACGCAGTGCTAAAAAAAAAAAAATTCAACATACGTGCTTCATTTACACATTCAATTTTATTACTGATAAATTTTAAATAGCTTTAAAAAAATTGAGAACACATCTAAATACAGTACCTAATATAATCTTTATATTAGTAAAATATTGCTAATTTTTTAATCAAGGTTTTTTATATAATATATTTTGTTTGGAAAATAGTATATTATTTTAAGTTAAATTAAAATTTATTGTTTAATGGACCAAACTAAAGATGAATCTTGGTGCAAATGTGGTTTTAACAACTTTTTTTATATACTTTGATTATCAAGTTGAAGCTAAAATAGTGAATCACATTGAACATGGTTCTACCCACAAATTCATTGAAATAATTCAAACCATAACAGACTCAATTTCGAAGCATGGAGGAAACCCAATGGGAGTAACAATTGTACAAGAAAATTGCCTGCATTTTACAAATGAATTCTTCAAACACATTCACCTTACAGACATACCTGTATTAACCCTACAAATGTTTGAAAATGATACTTTATATTTGGAGGAAATATATACAGAGGAGGTTATGTTTAATGGCATCATGGGTTTACCAATAGTGGTATTTTGGTTTGTTGAAATGGTGGACAAATATTTTTGGACACTGTTAACACGTTTTACATCTACATTTCTTGGTAGTCCGAGAACACCATTTATCATAATAATCACTTCAAAAGATCAAAACGTAATAAACATATTTAAAGAAGAATGTCATAGGACGTGGGAAGAATATCATATTTTGAATGTAGTGGTGATATCTCTTAATAAAAGCTATTTAACAAATGATGGGAGTATATAATACATTCCTACACAAAACACTACTGCATGGTTTTACAATCAGTTTCAACAGAAAACCTCATTTATAGAACTTCCCAAAATGTCATCCTATAAAATGCACAAACTGTTTTCAAACAAACTTAACAACATAAAGGAACATGAAATAGCAGTATCTCAAGGAAGATATATGTATGGTCTCAAATCAGAACTTATCAAAGTTGAACATTATTTAATTAAAACCTTTATTGAACATATGAATGGAACAATGACAATTTTGATGACAAAACCAAATATGATAGATCTCATCGAAGGGAAGACACAATCTCATATTAAAGAGAGGATCCCAGACATTTATGGGAGTGCATTTTTACTAAATTCAGGAAATATATTAAAATCAACATATCCTTTGACACAGTGCTGCATGACCGTAGTAGTGCCAAAAGCTTTGCGAGTTCCACAATACCTGAACGTAATTTTACCCTTTACTGGCAATATATGGATTCTTTTATTTTGCTTACTACCTGTTATTACATTTTTATGGAAACTTTTTAGGAAAGACACAACTTTAGAGTTACAAACAACTTTAGAAACAGTTCGGGTCTTTGTGACTGGCAGCACCATTTTCTCACCAGTCTCATCTCATGAGAAATACTTTCTTGGTTTGTGTTTGTTGTTAAGTTTGGTAGTGATAAATTCGTATTTAGGAGCTATGACCAGTTACTTGACGACACCTCATTTCTACCCTAATATTGAATCAATCGTACATTTAGTTAACTCTGGGATTGTTGTGGCTATTCAAAAGATGGATGGAGCAAATGATGTTGCAGAAGCTTTTATGAAAGACCCTGATATCCTTCTTAGCAAAATGGTAGGAAGAATGATTATTGTAAAGGATGTGAAAGAGACACTAGACATGATTGCATTCAACAGAAACTTATATTTAATTGACGGAGCAATGATAAACAATTTGTATGTACTGCTAGATGATTACTATGAAGATGGCTACCCTCTTCTATACGTAATGGAGGATTGTAATTTTCTATTTCATGTTGTGATGCACTTTCCCTCTGTCTCTCCTCTTCAAGACCATTTAAATGTTTACTCGTCAATATTATATGAGGCGGGAATAACCAACAAGTGGATTAAAGATGATGAATTTGAGATGACACTTTCAACTCGAAACAGGGGTAAGAGTGTTAAACTTAAACCGTTGACCATTGGCCATGTACAGACTTCTTTTTTCATTCTGACCGGTGGTCTTATATTAAGCTGCGTTTTACTAACCTTTGAGATTTTAATCAACCGTCTTAATATATATTTTGGTCGAAAGAAGAGTGATAAATAGTTTTATGGCTATGTTTAAACCTCTATTTTCATTCCTTGCCGACTTTTATCTCTATTACACTGTTTGTTTGAATTGTAATTTATATATTCACAACAATAGTTTTGACGAAAGTTTGGGCCTATTAATATTTTAGAAATAAAAAAACATATTAATGTTCATTCAACTAAATCATTGTGAATTTATTACACTTTAAATAAATTAAAATCCAACATTATGTACATGTTACTACTAACATTTATTTAATCCCGTCAACTTATTGAACAACACACTTTTTAATGTATTTATCATTGTTTAGTTTTCAAACATATATGTGAATCTGTAGAATTACTGTAAGTTTATTTCTAATGGTAAGTTTATATTTAAAATACATTAGCACTTCTAAGGTAAATATGATTTTCTTTAGATATGTGATTGTAGAAGTTAGAAGAAGAGAAAGTCAAAACCTCCATATTACATATTTATTTGAATATTATGAACACTGATAAAACAATATAATCAAATTAGTTTTTTAAATAGTAACATAACTACACTGTATTACTCTTAGTTCGTGGGCATATTTTTAACACAAATGTTACTAACAGCTTGATCCACATTATAGTAATGTAGTACGATACCTACATCGATAAATCGCAGATTAAAAAAATAAAAGTTTGCTCATTTTAAAAATATTTAAGCCTAAATCTGATTTATCACTGGTGACCTTAGACCGTGTTGTCTAACGCAGTGGTATTAAACATTTTTTTGTGTGTGTACCCCAAATAAAAACTTTATCTTTAACGTTATATTCTCAAAGTTGTTGGTGAATTATGCAAACTACACATATTATATAGTGTACATAAACATCTGGAGGTAAGGGATATAAATCGCATGTCCTTACGTCCAGGTTTCTTATAATTAACTCTAAATTTGGCCTTGATTATTCGGTGTTTATTATGAAATAAAATATATAAATATTTAAACTTAACATATTATATTCTAAGATGCCTTTGCTTGCCCCCTCCCTCCTATCCCCCAACGGTACGCGTAACCCTTTTTGAATACCACGGATCTAGCGCATATAATGTACAGCTAATGGTATGCCTACTATCACTAAAAGTTTAATCACTCTAATTAGACATACATATGAATGGTCCTATGAATGTAATTCAGGGCTTATTTCAGAACAAGTATCCTTCATATTGTGACTTTGTTTAAGTACCTCTACTCAATTAGTTAATAAACTAATCAACTTTAATAATATCAATTCCAACCATTAAGGGACTGATAAATTTATTTTAAATTGTATATATTACAATGTCTTACTATGTTTTACCATGTATTTATCGTTATAATAATGAGGGGGGAAAGTAGCTGCTAAAAGAATTTCACAATCTCACATACATATAAATATAATATATTTTGAAGAAGGTAGAAAAAAGGCGGATGGAAATATATAAAAGGTACGAACACTTTTTCATGTTCCTATCTAAGTGTCCTATCATTATTTATAAATTTTCTTTTTCACACTTTGGTGTTTTTTTTTACACTTATGGGAAGGAGAGTTCCACGTTCCACACTCCCTCCTGATGAGTTCCGGTAGAATGAAAACTAGGCCGGGGGATTGAGTTGTAACGATAGATTTTCTTGAAGAGGTAACCGTCCATCTCTGTCCAGTGGCAGCAATGTTAAGTGTGAACTGTGTTCTCATTTTCATTGTAACAGCCATATTGTGTTTGTTCCTTTTTTATATGTTTCTATCCACCTTTACTGTACCTTCTTCCCAATATAATATAATTATCTTACTAAAACGATATATTTAAAAAGAAATATGTGTAAAGTATTGTCTCTATGATAGTTTAAATCTGGTAGCACAAACATATATATCTATTATTTTGTTCAGCTGTTTTGTTTCAATTTTGGTAAAACTGCTGAATCTTTTTTTATAAAACCAATATGAAAAATAATTAACTTCAAAACGTATAGCCCGAATGGTTAGTCAGACGCAGTGCTAAACAAATTAATTAATTTCAGCATATGTGCTTCACTTTCACATTCAATTTTATTGCTGATAAATTTTAGGTGGACCGTGTATTTTAGTTGACATATAAATATATAATTTTAGATACTGTGATTCACATTTGACATTACCTTAACATTATCATCGTGTCAATAAAAAACACACAAAAAATAATTAACGCGTAATAAATTTCATGTGGCTTTCTTTTTATTTTTTTACTTTAGTAGTCTAGTAAGTTTTCTTCGCACATAGCAATATATTTATCACTAATTATTTAATAGCTACTATAAATATATGATAACACCACGGTAATGGTAGTCTACACGACTAACTATTTTTTTGTGGATAAGTTATAAATAATTTCTAACACAAAATATGTATAATTATTTGTTTTTATACTATTTCAACTATGATAGCTTAAATCCAAACACAAACGTGGAGATAAATGTTATTTTGTTTTAGTGAATTATTTTGTTACTATGTGGTAGTAAACTGTTAAGATAAAACTTATTAACTAATTTTAAAATGATGTACTCTGCAGCTGAACATAATTTTCACATCAAATTTGATACTGATATATTTGAAATGGTTTGAAAAACATTAAATAGACAGTTTAACATATTAATTAATATGAGAAATGAGTGTATTACCCTATTCTTTTAAATTGTTATATATTACGGAATTATCTATTATGAAATAATATTTATATTTTTTGTTTTTTTTGTAAAGTACTTTTAAAAAACCTAATTGGTATTACGTTTTATTTTATAAAGAGTTTATTCTTTCAATAAATGTATTAAAAATTAGTATTTTTGTTGACAAAATAAAAAATATCTTGGTGCAAGTGTGATAATGACTTTTTTTAAATTTATATGCTGGATATCGAGTATAAACTAAGATAGTCAATCGCATTCTACCAACAAATTATATGAAATAATTCAAAATATTACAGAATAAATTTCGAAGAATGGAGGGAACACAATGGCAGTCGAAGTTTTACAAGAAAATTACATTCATTTTACAAATTAATTTTTCAAACAAGTTCACATCATTAACTTACCTGTATTAATTCTACAAAAGTTCGAAAATGATACTTTGAATTTGGAGTAAAACATACATGTGAAATTACGCTCAATAGAACCAATGGTTTGTTGACCCATTTTAAGAATATTTTTGGACACTGTTAGTAAATTTTACATCTATATCTCTTGGCAATCCAAGAACCCCATTTATAATAACAATTATTTCACAAAACCAAAAAGATATAGAGTTATTATGTATGCTGATAACCAAGAGCGGTATGAGTTAACGTGGCATACCTAAGCGCACATTCTTTGTTTGTCACACATGTTGTGATGTTAAGTCTTTTCTTAGGTAAACTCAGTAATTTTCACCTACGGCCCCAGTTAACCAAAGGTATCGATCTTTTTCTCATAATGCCTTATCTTAAGGACACTTCAAACATGCCGCGATGCTAGTAGCCAGCTGTATTATGCCATACTATTATTTTATTTAAATACTGTTATTCCCATGTAGCCTTAATTGATCATACAACAGAAACCTAATGAACTATCTATCTTTATGCTTATGTATTCTCCTTTGTCTTTATTTAATAAACTGCTATAACCATTGTATTTCATGCTATGTCTTTATGCAACCCTCCTTTATAACTGTAAAGTAGGGTACAAAATATCTCAAAATTTCCAGAAGATCCAGGTTCCAATACCTCAATGACGTTGTTAGTTTGTTTGTTTGAAAATATGTTTTAATCATATTCTTTTCATTTTCATAATTCACATTTTTTCTTTTACTCAATTTAACCTTTTTTTAACACATATTACTTGATTCTTTAATTATACTTTTTCATTTTTTCATGAATATGGTACGTTAATAAAGTACCGAAACATGTTGGATTAAGCTTCCAGATTTCTCCATCTGATCTGGAATACCAATAAGGAGTAATGGGACGTTTATTTCAGATAATACATATATAACTCAACTTTTTCATTAAATCTAACTAACTTTAAATTTATATAATTTAAAAAAAATTGACTGGAGATGTTAACTTTACTTTAAATTGTTGTTTTAAATAAGTTTTATTTTTCATTCCTGTATTAAACTACTCTTACATTGGAATTTTAATATGTTGTGAATGATAGTTTTACCATTTGACTCTTTTAAATGTCCGATTATTGAGTCAATAAATATTTTTAAACTAATCAATGTTTGTTGTAAGATAGGTGTTATTCCAAGAGTGTAAATAATTTTGCCTAGAATCTTCTGTTGTACAGTGCCTAGTATTCACATTTATACATTCTTTAATTTGAAAATATCATCTCAATTTTTAAATAACAATATCTAAGTCTTAACATTCACATCTCACTAAAGATTGATTTAGAATGTTTTCTAAAATGTTGTCATATATGAATATTTCCAAATATTTTCGGAATGTTTACCCTAATTTGGTTAGTAGCTCAAAGAAGTGAAACCAAATCCTTTAAATTGGTATAAAACCTACTTTTGTTAATTTTATAACATCAATATGCCTAACTAAAATTACTTTTATTCTTCATAGGATAATTATAACCAAAAATTGACGTATGAATGATTATAGAAAACCATAGACAAAAGTACCCGAAAGAGTGGCTAAAGCGTGCCAAGTTTGGATAAGACAAAAAAATTGACTCGAATAAAATTATAAAACACACATAAGCGGTTGTTGCTTTAACTGCTTTGCTTTCTAGTACACACTAAAAATTATTTATATTTATAGATATAGATATAGATATATAGGCCAATATATAATTTATATGCATATATCGTGTAGAACATATTTTTTGTAGTAATACATATGTGAATCTGTTGTCATGTAGAGTGAAGACCTTATTTTAGGTTAAAAACCATATGTGAATTCAATATCATGTACTGTTAAATTATGCAATCCTTCTACATAAAATTAAACCAATGTTATATATAGGCATACTTAAAATGTGAGCGTTATTGTAATACATTTTAAGAATGTCCCTTTAATTCATGAAACAATACATAATATTGAATTAATTCTACATAATATGATTTTAATTTATGATTATAGTGGCACTGTGGTTGTAAAAATAATCCAGCGGCGGCTCGTAGATAAAATTGGTGGGGATGCTGCTCCAGAAAATTGTTAGCCTTTGTTTTAAAATTGTGTAAAAGGAAAAATACATGTATAAAAAGAAAATTTATTCAGGATTTTGATAAAATCTTAACAAAAAAACAAATATTTTTTTAGGTACTTTAACTTAAATTGTTACAGTTCAAGCTTAATCTATTCATTTAAAAAAATGAAATCCATTCTTCTTATTTTAATTTGCCCAAAAAGTTCAATAATTTTCTCTTTGATCTCTGGATGACAATTGAGGAAATTTTTCTCAATTGAAAGTACTGCAAGCGCATTTAGTCTTTCTGTTAAATAAAAGAAATGAAAAAAATTAATCAATAAGAATAGCTGGAAGCAGAATAATAATCTAACTCTACAATCTTCTACACTTTATCACATTCAAGAATATAGTACACGGTTTTTAAGCACAACACACGCTAAGTAAAAAAAACTTACTTCCACTATCATGCCAGAACCGGCACTGCGAGAGCAACAGTTCTATCTCTAACTGGCAGTCCCTCATTGCTGCCCCTACCCCTCCTATGTGCGCATGCGCACAACAGTCAATCACCACGTCGCTGGAACTGTGAAGCGCACAGTTCCATACAAAGATTTTGGTATCCTTTTTATAAAATGGGGGATAGCTACTGAAGTACTGATATTAATCTTAAGGCATATATATTGTAATACAAAAATAAATAAAGAAAAAAGGACTCATTATGTTAAATGTTACCGATAATATCAAGTGGAAATAGGGGGTGCTGCAGTTCCTCAGTGCCTATACACGAGCCGCCACTGATTCTACCTGATAACTCCAGCCCGAAAGTCTAGTGTTAATATCAGATAGAGAAGTATAGTAGAGTGGTTCTAAGGTAGTCAAGCTAGACACTATAGAGAAATATTCGGCTGCAGTGTACACATTGTATAGAGAAGATCTCGATAGATTAAATGCTGTCTAGCTAGATTTTAATCTACAGTCTACTCGTACTTTTAGTACGGTCATTCCCTAGTCCAACGGTTCTCAAACTGTGGTACGTGTACCACTTGTGGTACGCTAATCTTCTCAAGGGGGTAACGCAAGCAGACATGACAATACTAACATTTTCTCCTCAATTTGAGAAATTTATTTGTGTATAGCAACCCTAATGACTCGTCTACAACCTGCACACCTAATAGCCGGACTTGCAACTACGCAATCGTAAGTATACTCGTAATTATGATTTCACGTAATACAAAATAGCCTGTTTATAGTGAAAAGTCGTAAGACGTGATCTCGACCAATAGGAATTAAGAAAAATTAACCACTGAATAAAATAATAAATATTCCAAACAGCCAAGCATAGATGTCGCTTTGTTAAAAAAACGATCCCAAATAACAAACTAACCATAGATAGTCCTTATACAATGGCTGTTTTATGTAATAAAAAGGAGGATATTCTTTAACAATGGATTCAATTAAAATATCAGAATCAGTTGTACAAACAAGCCACACGCCTCGCCACGGAGATTTGAATGTTGAATTTACCATCTTAGAACTAGGTGAATTTTGACTAAGGACTAAAAATGAATATTCATCGCTGTCCAGAAAAGCATTGTTGTTTCTAATTCAATTTGAAGCCACTTATTTTTGACAGACTGTATTTTCTACTATTGTGACAGTAAAGAATAAATTTCGCAATAAACTGAATCTTGACCAAAATTTGCGCTTAAAATTAATTAAGACTGAACCGGACATCTCCTCGCTTATTTGAATCATGCAGCACTGAATTTTTAGACTTTAAAAATATTGTAATTTTTTTACTGTATTATCATTCCGAAACATAGGTCTATCCTAATTAAATGTTTAATAGTTCAGTGGTACATACATGACTGATCAGTAATATACATGAGTGGTACAAGATAAAAAAAAGAGTTTGAGAACCACTTCCCGAGTCTATATTTATGTTCATGACCTACAGTTACGTCTAGAATTATCTATATACGCTGTAAATTATTCAAAACCTCTTGTATTTTCACTGTATTTAGCCTTGTTGTTTTTATCAATAACATAATTATTGTTATTGTTATTCTTACTTAGCGTCCGGAAAGCTTAAGTTCCTCCAGAAGCAAATAGCAGAGGAAATAGAGATAGATTTAAAAAAACCTCTTGGGCAATTAGAAAAAGATAAAAACTTTCAATAATAATATGCTGTTGTGCATGCTCATAGCTAAGTACATTATCATTTGTGTTTGTATATAATGATACAGATAAAGAAAAAAAAATTCCTTATACATTATGTAGAATTTAAGTGTTTTGTGTTGTTATCTTTTGTTCACTAAATAATCTTTTGTCACGCATGTGCAGACATAATGAAAGTCAAACTAATTATTTACTATTCGCAATACATATGCGACAGTACAGAGGAACTTAATGTGTAGACTGTAGAGAATAAGCTGTAGTGTCGTGGAACAAGATATAAACAAGAACTTTCTATTAATGTTAAAATAATATATTCATCTTATCTATTAAAATCTAAATTTATTTTACTATGAATAAGGAGACTATATTTACTTTGTTGTGAAGTGTTTTGTCATAGTGCATTCTCAAATACTTGTATATAATTTTACAATACTTATTTTGAACTAGATATGTATAGTTCGGAAAATTAGCTTCATTTTTACATTAAATTTGAAACGATTTTAAGAGAATGTCGACAAAATTATCACAAACCATATACTAATATTTATCAATAAATGTTTAAATTTGGGCTCATAATAACAGTAACAGATAAAATATAATAGTATGGATATTAAATATTTTCTTATGACACTTTATTCACACATTAATTTGAACATTTTACTTCTTAAAGGTAATCCTATTACGGTAAATTAAGCATAATAAATACACCTTACTAAATTATGAATAGTATAACATTTAAAGTCATATCAAACAATAATATTTAGGCTCTGAAATTTTAAATTACAAACTCAAAATGAATATTGAGTTAAGTTTGATTATGATAATAGCGAAGTTTTGGATATTTTCTGGATATCAAGTTAAAGCTCAAATTACCAATCGCATTGAACACAGTTTTACTAACCAATTAGATGAAATAATTCAAAACATTATAGAATCAATTCCAAATAATGGAGCAAAGCCAATGGCAGTCGCCCTTGTGCAAGAAAACTGCCTTCATTTTACAGATGAATTCATCAAACAAGTGAACATTGCTAACTTACCTGTATTAATGTTACAAATGATCAAAACTGTAGCTTTGGAATTGGATAAAACATATACAGAGGACGTTATAACTATTGGAATTATGGGGCTAACAAAAGCAGTATTTTGGTTTGTTGAAAAGATTGATGAATATTTTTGGACACTGTTAACACATTTTACATCTACTTTTCTTGGTAATCCGGGAACACCATTTATAATAATAATTACTTCACACGATCAAAAAGAAGCACATCTATTTCAACAAGAATGTCATAGGACCTGGGAGGAATATCATATTTTGAATGTAGTGATGATATCTTTTCATACAAGATATTTATCATATAATGGAAATATGACATACAATCATTCACAAAACGCAACTGCATTGTTTTACAATCAATTTCAAAACAAGCATTCCTTTTTGAATATGCTCGAAATGTCAGCCAATCAAATATACCATTTATTTTCAAACAAACTGAACAATATCAATGGGTATGAAATAATATTATCTCCTGGCAGATATGTATATGGTCTAAAAACAGAACGTATTAAATGCGAATATTACACTATGAAAACCTTTATACAAAGTATGAATGGAACAATGATAACATTGACGCCCAATCAAAGCGTTATAGACCTCTCAGGAGAAGGGGCTCAAATGCACATTAGAAAGAAGACTCCAGACATTTATGGAAGTGCGTTCATGAAACATTCAAGAAATCTTTTCAAATCAACCAATTCCTATGAACAGAGTTGCATGAGCCTCATTGTGCCAAAAGCATTACGTGTTCCACAATACATGAATGAAATTTTACCCTTTACTGGTAGCACTTGGATACTTTTCTTTTTCTCACTACCAATTATCACCTTTTTCTGGAAAATATTTAGGAAAGATACAACTTTAGAGTTACAAACAACTTTAGAAACAGTTCGAGTATTTGTCACTGGTGCTACCATTTTCTCACCAGTCTCATCTCATGAGAAATTCTTTCTTGGTCTGTGTTTGTTGTTAAGTTTGGTGATTATGAATGCGTATGTGGGATCTTTGACCAGTTACTTAACGACTCCTCATTACTACCCTGATATTGAAACATGGGAGCAATTATCTGATTCAGGTATTAAGGTGGGTCTGCAAAAAATGGCTGGGTCAGATAATATTGCAGACGTTTTATTGGATAACAGTGACCCTAACGATACATTCTTTAGAATGACTTACAAAAATATTATTATTATACAAGATATAAAAAAGACTCTGGACACGATTGCATTTAATAGAAATTTTTCTTATATTGATGCATCGATATTAACCCGATTATACACACAAATAGGTGACTACTATGAAGATGGTTATCCGCTATTACATGTAATGGAGGATTGTGAACTCTCATTTCGACTTGTGTATCACTTTCCTTATGTCTCCCCCTTTCAAGATCAATTTAATTTTCACAATAGATGGTTATTTCAGTCAGGATTATTCAAAAAATGGTTGCAAGATGATAAATTTGAGATGACACTTTCAACTAGTAAGAAGGGAAAAAGTGGAGAACTTAAACCGCTGAGTATTGGTCACGTGCAGACTTCATTTTACATTCTTGTTGAAGGTTTTGTTTTGAGCTTTATTTCCTTAATATTTGAGGTTTTAATCAATATTTTTGTACAATCTCAATATAAAAATAAATGAATCGTTTCGCACGATGGCAATGTTGGACTGGACTACCAAAACACAGGACTATATCCCCGGTGGACAGGTTTGTTTTGGTCTGCTAAAAGTAGCAATCACTTTAAATTGAAATAAATCAATTAAATCAATTATGACCCATGGTTTATATATTCAATTTTAATAGAAAATTTCCCACAAGTTTAAGTGAGTCATTTTGAGTGTGCCCATAAACCTAACTTTACATCATTTGTGATGAACAAACTTGCATAAAATGTAAAACCATACTGATGTTTGTTTATTGGAATTGCTTACATAAGATTCCTACAGCCAAACGTAAAATAAATGGTTTAGTCACTCTAGTGACTGTTGATATAGTGATATGGGATTTTATTGTGATATTTGACCGGTGATTGGGCATCAATTATAATGGTACTGGATTGTAAATGATGAGGTCGCGGATGACGACGCGTGTATGCCTTACTGCGCACTTATACACGGTTATGTGATCTGATTATATTGTGATTCTTATTCTTATGAAATGAGTAATACTATTAATGTCACACACGATTTATTTAGATGATTACACTTTCAGTATTGTAGATTTTATATTAATGTGATACAGTTTTTGTGTGATAATACTATTTTTCTGTGTCAAGATAACTATTTTCTGTATTCCGAGTACGGTGTACTGTGTACTGATATATTACTGTCTGATATTATGCGTACAAGCTGCTTATATATGACCTACCCCTTGTTTCTTGAACCCCTTGTCACCAGTGTTAAAACGGATAGGAGAACTCCTGGCAACCTTATGTTGTGAAGGCTAGCTTCCTATTGGGTAAATGGAGTCACCATGTCATGATTTTCAAAATACAACGGAGTTTGTTTTTTAAAGAAAGAAAGTTTTAAAACGTAGTGTATTGAAATTACTTTTGAAAAAGCGTGAGTCTCCATGGATGAAACATTAAAAAGAAACTTTACAAACAGTTCTTGAAAGAGAAATACACTTCAACCTTGACTTTTTGAATATATGAGAGGGGTCCTAAACAATATCATTACAGTGTACAAAAACTATTACTGCTATCTTTATCATCGTCAAAACCACTGGGTAAGAAATAATTTCCAGACAAAAATTATCAAAAATAGACACCTTAATTTATTATCGCCAAACATCCAGCAGTATATATGATTAGGTCAGCTATAGGTAAAAACTTTTGTTTCTTTAATCTCTTGACTAACTTAAGACCCCATTTTATGGAAAATTAACCATTTATTAAATAGGTTAATCCACTCTAACCAAAAATACAAGTAAAATGCGGTTTTCGTGATTCTTCATTTCAAAAAAGCAAATTTGAGATCCGAAGTTTGTTTAGCTCATATGAAAATTATCATTTCTCAGCTTTATTGAACATTATTTGAAACGGGTTGACTGGCTTCCATTCCACTGTTCTAAAGTATAATACAGAAAACTGTACCTTACTTTGACGCCTGGAACAAGCTGTATTAGGTTAATTATTTAAGCTACCCGTTATCCTTGTTTTGAGAGATCGATCAACTATAGATTAATACTATTGCTGGTACTACGATTATCCAAGTCAAATCTGGCGGAACCCCATTCATCTGCAAAGGTTTTAAAATCAAATTACACTAAAACAATTATTTGGATTCTAAATGTTTTGTGAATTTAAATTAGCTACCAATTAGCTATCTTAAGTTTGTGCATTTTTT
>CABEEJ010006804.1:22519-36493 GCA_901482245.1 Timema douglasi | reverse complement strand
ATACCATAGTGTCATTTATCTCGCCCACCCAGTACCATAGTGTCATTACTCTCACCCACACAGTACCATAGTGTCATTACTCTCACTCACACAGTACCATCGTGTGATTTCTCTCGCCCACATAGTACCATAGTGTAAATTCTCTAACCCACACAGTACTATCGTGTCATTTTTCTCACCCACATAGTACCATAGTGTAAATTCTCTAACCCACACAGTACCATCGTGTGAATTCTCTCGCCCACATAGGATAGTTCCTTAGCTATATATCACCCTGTGAGTATGTAGCTCATACAGATGTACTGTAGAAAGTTCTCATCACGTAACATTGTAAGTTGATAGTGCCCAAATGTAAGCCTGGATATTATTATAGCTCAGGTATAGTTAGCTTGATTCTTGAGAACAGGCGGAATAACTGCTGATATCCTTATGTCCTTATGCAAGATTTATATTTTTATTCACAAAGATATTCTTGTTAATTTAATTTAAATATCTAAAGCATTTTTCTTTTTATATTAATTTATCAGAAATATTACAAGGGTTTATAAAAATATTGGCAAAAATAGCAATGTAATATTACTGTTATAGTTTGTAACAGCAGTGTTACAACTAACATTCTGATATTACTGTTATAGTTTGTAACAGCAGTGTTACAACTAACATTCTGATATTACTGCTATAGTTTGTAACAGCAGTGTTACAACTAACATGCTGATATTACTGCTATAGTTTGTAATGGAATTTCACTCTTGATTTAGTTTGCAATGTCCTGGTTCAGTTCCCTCCTGATAAGAGCTACTGGCACTGATGGATCTTTCCAGATTAACTCCAAGAAATGCTAGTGTAGTTTACAAATAACTCACCTTTTATAATGTATGCTTGTATTTGTTAATGTTAGTTAGTGATGGTCTAAACGGGTAGGCCTAATATAGCACATATAAATAAAATAAAAATAATTTAAAACTATAATAATAATAACATATTATTTCCATTAATAATGTATTATATTACATTTTTTAATTAGATATGTCAAGTTTGTGATTTTTTTAATAATTCTAATATAGAACCACTATTTAAATTTCTGTGTTATAGAAATAATTGCCTTCATTTTTGTTTTAGAACAAGAAGAAAATTAAAATTTAGCCCTTTATAACTATTTTTTACTAGAGTTATTAGTTCCAAGTTCACTTTATGTTTAAAATGTTATTCCTTATATTTGTTGATTCTTGTGCAACTCTGCGGAGTGATATTATCTTACATGAGTCCTGTGCGTTATTACATTTGACGGTCTCTAACCGACATCCAACCGTCTGTATCATCCTGCTCACAACTTTGGTTTGGGACATGGTGTTACCTTAGATAACCAACAGCTCCGTGGGAAAGGGGGACGTCTTAACTCAAGTTCATGGCGACACCGATGGCAAAGGTCAAGGTCAAATGGAGACGATGCTGAGAGAGCGCATCGCATCCCTACAAAAGTTGCTGAAGACGTTGCGCGCGCAACTGTTCCAAGAGAAGGAGAAGTTGAGGTTCGAGCTAGAAGAAACAATTCACTTGGCGTCCAACAATACACATGGTATTGCAATGAATTTCACAAAACTATTATTATTTCATTCTGAGTTCATTCAACTCATTTTGGCGTTAAGCTAGATTTATTTAGGAGTAATTTCTTATATTTAAATACATGTTATTATTATTATTATTAGCACCGCGTCTTACTACCCGTTCAGGCTATACGCACTTACACTAATGTGTAATGGTAGGGTGATTGTGAGATGAAATAGAGGACCTACAGTTTAACGTGGGATCCAAACCACGGTGGAGGCCTGGCATTCCCCACATTCACAAGATGTCTTGTCAGAGGTGAAGGAAGGGTTTGGTAATCAGATAAATCTGTGCCGGGACCGAGGATTGAACCCCGGCCGCCAGCATAGAAGTCCGACCCCTTACCCCTAGATCGCCAGGTCACCTAAATACATGTTAGTTTTAATAAATGTCACCATTTCTAGCATTTCTACTTATATGGAGAAAGTAATGTAACCGTGAAAGTTCTCGAACTCAAGACTTTGATGAGTCCTTAAATTTTGTCTACCCCTGAAATCAAAAAATGTAGATTTTACCATTATTATTATATCAGTCCATTTATCTGTCCCTGGCCACAGATCTGAAACGGTTGAAAGGATTTAGTTCAAATTTGATATTTAGATATTAATTAGATATATTTTGGTACTTTTCTCTAATATTAAATACTATATCACCTGCCTCGGTTGGCGTAGTTGGCTAACGCGCTTGTCGTGTTGAGCCCGACTGCTGAGGACGGGGAGATCGAGGTTCGAATCTCGGTCGGGTGAATTGAGGGTGGTTTTTTCCTAAATGGTTTTCCACTCTCCCTCCACGCAAATGCGGGTTAACTTCCTCTAATTCAACCTTCCCAATTCCTTACCCATTAGAGTAATTAGTACTTAAAGCGTATAACCCGAACGGGTAGTAAGACGCAGTGCTAATAATAATAATATTACACATCTTTCCACTAAAGGTGAAATGCTCCAAGCAATTATCTCTCTCGCCACACCATATTGTAGGTAATCGTGGTTAGAATATTGTTTGGGTGTGGTAAGTGTGTTTATTTTAAATATTGTAATTAATCACACCCACTCCACGCAAATGTTGGTACATTTTCTCTTAGCACATCCCTATCCAATCTAAATACAGACAGTGTGGTAGGACGCGGGGCCGCGAATAATATGATTTGAACCAAACTTAGATTATATTTGTGGCCAGTTTCATTAGAGGCGCAGGAAAATTACGAAATAAAACATAAGACCATTTTTTTTTTGCATCACGTTTTACTACTCGCTTAGTATCTACACTAAGACTGAACTTGATATCAATATTAATGAGTTTATCAGAAATAAAATTATTCTTAAAATATGTGCCTATTTTGAACAAATATGCAATTTGTATTCACATTAAATTAGTATTTATTATTAACTTATTCTAATATAACATTATCTAATCAAAGCCATTATTTTACTTTGTCATCGAGCTACCTATTTTGAAGTATTACATCACAGTTTTAGTTATTCAGTTATTTGAAATAGTAAAAACTCTACATTGCTCACATTTGAGAAAGTATTTTTATTAATTGATTAAAATTCATTGATTACCAATTATGTTGAGCAATGTAATTAATTAATTAATAATTAGGTGACCTGGTGGTCTAGGGGTAAGGTGTCAGACTTCTATGCTGGCGGTCGGGGTTCAATCCTCAGTCCCGGCAAAGATTTATCTGATTACCAAACCCTTCCTTCACCTCTGACAAGACATCTTGTGAATGTGAGGAATGCCAGGCCTCCACCGTGGTTCGGATTCCACGTTAAACTGTAGGTCCTCCATTTCATATCACAATCACCCTACCGTACAACCCGAACGGGTAGTAAGACGCGGTGCTAATAATAATTAATAAGTAGTGTAACTGTGCTCAGCAGCCCCATCGATGCACATTCTGCGACATCCATTGAACGACTACAGCGAGACGACCCTACGCAACTATGAACACCGCTTGTTACAATACCAAGACAATATACCATACCTTCCCGAGGATTGTAGCCTTGTCCGGATACCCGGACCACATCCCACCACCTACAAGAGGAACATCGCCAATGTCGAGAGACTGTGTGAGGCGGAGCTGTCCAGGATGAAGAGAAACATCTCTCAGATGAACACCGCCGTGAGAAGAGCGTCCATGTCGACCGATGAGATATCTTCTCCGCACAATCCTATGTACGAGTTCTACTCTGGTATTTACGGCGGTGTCCTCACAAGTAGCCGCGATACTGGTGTTCTCAGCTCGGACATCTTTAACTACAATCCTAGAAGATCAGATCAGAACGGAGACAGAATCAACTGTAATGCGAGGATTAGATCGTACCCAGCACTCAATAGTTATCCCCATGTCAAGGTTGATCGCAGAATGTCTACCAACCATGTGTGTGCATGTCCATCTGACGCGAGTGGACCACCATCTTCTACGGGATACATAACACAGAGGAAATACAATACGAGCCATGACTATAACCCTGAAGGCTTCCAAGGAGGGTGCAGAGGAGCAGATCTTACATTCAAGAACTTAGCCAATCAACGAATGTACGGTGGTAGGCCCCTCGATGATGACGATAAAGGAGAATATGAAGAAGAAGAAGAATGTGAAATGGAATACTCCGATGATGATGATGATGATGATGATGATGACATTGAAGAGGATTAAAGAGAGGACTAAATATTCACCGAAAGAAAGATTACAATGTTGTTTAGGAACCTTAGGTAGGGGGTGTTTATAACATAGGCCAAGTGATCGTCATGAACTATTAAATTACTCAAGTATGCCTTTGATAGTTTATTCTGTTTTCAACATTGTTTTTATATTTGTAAATTTGTCTGTGATGTAGTTTGGAAATATGAACCAGAAAATTTTAAAATAAATTCATCCAGTCTATGAATAAGTTAATTATTTCATTATCATTAAATGTGTCTTGTATGAATAGTATTCAAATGTTTTATATCCAACTTCAAAATAAAAACATTAATACAACATTCATTTAATGTTAATGTCATAAATTTTAGTTTTAATCTTTCATCGTTCGACTCAGAGGAAATATATTTAAAAGAATTAGAGAAAATATAACATGATAAAGGATATCTGTGTTAAATTCAGGATGTGCTACAACGACCAGTGACAGAAAAATAATTAGTGAACGTAGTTACAATATTATTTAAATAAAATTATGAATTGAATAAAAATCAAGCAATATAATTTTAATGAAACAAATAGCCGAAACTATTATTAATGCATTTTAGTGGGGATAGTCCCTCACAGATATCATATTCTGAAAATTGAAAAATGACACCTAGACACGGGAATCGAACCCGGGACCTTCAGCTTAGTACGTCAATGCTCTTACCACTGAGCTAACCAGGATTGTTAATCACATGTTTATAAGCTGACGACTTCCGCACGTGCATCTTAGACTCTGCCTTAAACTATGAGTGAAGAATGACCACGGGCACGAGACGAATCCTGGACAGCTCAGTGGTAAGAGCATTGGCGTACTAAACCGAAGGTACCGGGTTCGATTCCCGTGTCCAGGTGTCATTTTTCAATTTTCAGAATATAATATAATTTTACCATCTAATTGTTTATAGTGTTAAAGTTTAATATAAATAAATTAATTAAGGTAATACAAATATAATTTATGATTGTATAAACATAACATGTTGGAAACCGTTGAAATTGTTATAAATTCTACATTAGAAAGTGAGTAAATATGAATTTTACAAATCTTATTGTTACCTTCTCAACTCTCTGATAATAAAACGTCAAACAATTTACAATTAATTAGGGGAAAAGGGGTGTGGGGGCATATTTATCCTTAGCAAAAATATATGCAAGGACAGTTTAGTTATTCTTTATTCAACAGAATTACATACAGATATTAGTTGACAAGAGGAACGCGACATACTAATTGAAGTTCTCGGAGCAAGTGGCAAGCCACATTACTCAACTTGTTCACCAGAGCGATTTTTAACATTAGATAAATTCTATAATTATTATTACTGACTTAATAGTAGTCATATTAAGTTATAATACAACTAAATATAATATCTTGCTACCCTACCAATGAAATTACTTAAAAAAATGTGCTAAATTGATAAATTTTGTACTTTTAATACATAAGAATCATATTTTTGTTGCTTGTCACATTGTTGCCCCAAAATAATGTATCAACTTTTTAAAACTAAGATAGACAGTGTTTAATAAAAATGAGATATTTATTGTTGGTAATGTAACTTAATGGTATTCAAACATTTAGCTTATTACATTTATTTCATTATTATAAGAAACAAGACCAACTTTATTTTTATGTTCAGTTAAACTGATAAATTAGTAAAATGTGACTAATTATTATATATCATAATATTATCTCAATATTTTCATCATCAGCTTCATCAGTGGGAACTAGCCCATTGAAATAATCATAGTGGATTGGTGGAATAAAAGGCAGAAGGCTCTTCTTGTTATCTTTAATGGACTCAGGTACTTTGGTTTTAGTTTTTCCAGTGTGACGTCAGCTGGTTGGCCAACTCTGCTGAATTGTACTTCTTTGAAGTCTCCATTGACTGTGTGCTTGAATCAAACAGCTTAGTGTTGGATGTTGAGGACAAACCAATAATATGGAATAGTATCTAAACCATTCTCCAAGGGTATCCAATGACAGCTTAGTGTTGGATGTTGAGGACAAACCAATAATATGGAATAGTATCTAAACCATTCTCCAAGGGTCTCCAATGACAGCTTAGTGTTGGATGTTGAGGACAAACCAATAATATGGAATAGTATCTAAACCATTCTCCAAGGGTCTCCAATGACAGCTTAGTGTTGGATGTTGAGGACAAACCAATAATATGGAATAGTATCTAAACCATTCTCCAAGGGTCTCCAATGACAGCTTAGTGTTGGATGTTGAGGACAAACCAATAATATGGAATAGTATCTAAACCATTCTCCAAGGGTCTCCAATGACAGCTTAGTGTTGGATGTTGAGGACAAACCAATAATATGGAATAGTATCTAAACCATTCTCCAAGGGTCTCCAATGACAGCTTAGTGTTGGATGTTGAGGACAAACCAATAATATGGAATAGTATCTAAACCATTCTCCAAGGGTCTCCAATGACAGCTTAGTGTTGGATGTTGAGGACAAACCAATAATATGGAATAGTATCTAAACCATTCTCCAAGGGTCTCCAATGACAGCTTAGTGTTGGATGTTGAGGACAAACCAATAATATGGAATAGTATCTAAACCATTCTCCAAGGGTCTCCAATGACAGCTTAGTGTTGGATGTTGAGGACAAACCAATAATATGGAATAGTATCTAAACCATTCTCCAAGGGTCTCCAATGACAGCTTAGTGTTGGATGTTGAGGACAAACCAATAATATGGAATAGTATCTAAACCATTCTCCAAGGGTCTCCAATGACAGCTTAGTATTGGATGTTGAGGACAAACCAATAATATGGAATAGTATCTAAACCATTCTCCAAGGGTCTCCAATGACAGCTTACTATTGGATGTTGAGGACAAACCAATAATATGGAATAGTATCTAAACCATTCTCCAAGGGTCTCCAATGACAGCTTAGTATTGGATGTTGAGGACAAATCAATAATATGGAATAGTATCTAAACCATTCTCCAAGGGTATCCAATGACAGCTTAGTGTTGGATGTTGAGGACAAATCAATAGTATGGAATAGTATCTAAACCATATTTACAAAGTACAAATAAGGGAATAGGCTTTGTAAAAGGAAGAAGGTGTTGATATAGGGGAAAGAGGGGATCACATAATAAAATAAGAATTTGAAACAACATTCAATAATTTAAAAGATAATAAATCATGTGTAACATATGTAATCCCTTCAGAACTACTCAAACATGGCGAAGATTAAGTAAAAGGAGACTCTTTTAAATTTGTTAGGAAATGTGCAAAACAGGAGGATTTTTAAAATAACATTTCCTTTGAATACCAAAGAAACCCCGGGTCAATAAATGTAAAGAATATAGGACACTAGATATCACAATACAATCATTCAAAGTGATTACAAGAATAATTCAATAAGGAATTTTGAGAGAATCAATAAGAGTTCAAAATGAGCATACGAGTGAAGTACAGCTCATACAAACACGGTAAAACAATAATAGAGCTAATGAGCGGGAAGAGGAACATAAAATAACAAAAGTTGTTGAACAAAAAAGTATTCTATTAGCGATGATCTCTAACGATTATGTAGGCGAGGAGATAACCAAGGTCAAAGATTAAATTATATCTGGAACTATAATAGAAGGAAAATTTAAAACACATTTCGTTTTGCTGATGACATTGCTGATTATTCGGTAAATGAAGATTTTCTTCTGGAACTACTGAAAAAATTAACCAAAAATAGAAAATTGGATATATTATGGAGATAAACCAAAATAGAACATAACTCATGATATGCACTAAAATAGAAATCAGTCAAAGATACACACACATAGGAGAAGAAAGATTACCACAAGTAATGAAGGTATTCTACCTAGGAAACAAAATAACCGGATCAAGAATGATATTATAGTTTAAATAGTGCTGACAAAATATATTTTCGTTACAAGAAGATATTACTCATCTCGACTACCATAAAGTTTGAAATCAGTAAACGGTTCCTGAAGTTATATGTTTGTAGCGTTGCACTTCATGCTTGTAAACATGGGCTATTGGTGCTAACTAAGGAAACGATTACAAGTATTATAAATGGGGTGCTAGAGAAGAATTTTGAAATTATCATGGATGAAGATGGTCTCAAATACAGAATCGATAAGAAAAGCAAATGAAAGAAAACTTTATAAATGTATATAGAAGAGTTAACGCCATAATATACTGAGACATTGTATTTGGTGACTCCAGAAGCGAGAAGTTCTAGAGCTAGGTCGAGACTGTAGTACAATAATCGGATAGTGGACGATGTTGGCTAAAGAAAGTAAAAAGATGAAAATATTTGGCCCAAAATAGTCAAATTGAGGAGCTGCAGCAAACCAACCGCAAAATTGATGACCTAATGTTGAGAATGTCATATAGCAATTATAGAGGACCAAAATAAATGTCTCTGAGCTGACAAAATAAAAGTCCTATGTCCCACCGGATAAACATTATAGTCCAATAGTTAAAGGATCATTTAGTAAATATGTCCTCTGTTAGTACTCGGGAGGATGTGACGATGATTCCAGCCATTCAAAGGAGATTTAATAAACTACAATAGCTCCTGTGACATAAAAACGCTCGTAAAACTAACGTTAGTGGAAGAGGCCGTCCCCTAGCACCCTCCATTGGACACCGCGTTGTCCACACTTGATGTTGCTCCTTACATTTATTGTTAGGCTTCACGCATTACCTTTCTCTCACATTTACAGTTCACACTGTCAAATGGGCGCCATGAAATGGAAACCGACCGCCCCATAAATAACGTGAGAGGCCTTTACTCTTGTATTACACTTGACCACCAATGTGCCACTTATATCAACTTGAGCTATTTACCCTACAATACTAGATGAGGAGGGTGAATCAGATCAAAATGTTACTACATAAGTATTTTTATGAGAACAAAATTAGAATATTTTCAAAGAGCGAGTATCGATAACATGAATTAACCGTTGATAAGTTCCTATTTCCAACAATTTCAAAGAATGGGAAGGGCACGCCAATTAAGGTCCATAGGTATATACTATTTATGACAAAATTAATATATTTTTACCAAAACAAATAAAATATTGTTTCAGTTGATAGATCTAGTTTAATGTGATGTTCCTAGAGCTTCTAGGTGAATGTGATGTTCCTAGAGCTTCTAGGTGAATGTGGTGTTCCTAGAGCTTCTAGGTGAATGTGATGTTCCTAGAGCTTCTAGGTGAATGTGGTGTTCCTAGAGCTTCTAGGTGAATGTGGTGTCCCTAGAGCTTCTAGGTGAATGTGATGTTCCTAGAGCTTCTAGGTGAATGTGATGTGTTCCTAGAGCTTCTAGGTGAATGTGGTGTTCCTAGAGTTTCTAGGTGAATGTGATGTTCCTAGAGCTTCTAGGTGAATGTTGATGTTCCTAGAGCTTCTAGGTGAATGTGGTGTTCCTAGAGCTTCTAGGTGAATGTGATGTTCCTAGAGCTTCTAGGTGAATGTGATGTTCATGACAGTCACGAACTCGTTAGGTTAATATGCTCTAAATATTCAAATACATGTATATACAGAAACAATATTATTTTGGATTTGGTCAAAATATATTTCTTGCTTGTAAATTCAGTTTTTATTAAAACATATTGCCTCAACAAATCCGTTTTTAAAATTAAGATAAAATAACAAGAAAGGGTATTTTAAAATAAGTAACAACAAACATTTCTTATATTCTCAGGGGTTACTATAATTTGAATAATAAATTCTTACTAAGATTTAAAGAACGAGAAGTAGACATGTGAGAATAATATCATATGAATACCAACATGGGGCCGATGTCGATTAAATAGTTATATATTTGACACGCTTCTTAACAATTTAAACACAATTTCTCTAGATTATTATTATTATTATTATTATTATTAGCCCCGCGTCTTACTACCCGTTCGGGTTATACGCACTTACGCTAATGTGTAATGATAGGGTGATTGTGAGATGAAATGGAGGACCTACAGTTTAACGTGGAATCCGAACCACGGTGGAGGCCTGGAATTCCCCACATTCACAAGATGTCTTGTCAGAGGTGAAGGAAGGGTTTGGTAATCAGATAAATCTTTGCCGGGACCGAGGATTGAACCCCGGCCGCTAGCAAAGAAATCTGACAACTTACCCCTAGACCGCCAGGTCACCGACCGTTTTTAAATCTATATTAAATATATTCTAATAACACAAAGGTCTCAAAAGTCACCATTGTTTACTTAATGAATAATTTTCTAATATTCTTAGAGCGCAGGCCTATCGTTGTATAAACACTCAGACTAATCGTGATTGCGCGCCATTATTTAAAGATACTAGAAAATAACATAGCAGGTAAAAGTATAAAAACGCAACAACCCTTCTGATTAAAGTCTGGTAGATACTCCACACGATACAGGACTAAATGTTTAAGGATTTTCAATCTCTTACACAAGATAAACTATTTTAAAATGGTTGTATTACGATGAATTAATCACAATTAAATTAAGGGGATTGGGGATATCTTTATACAACCGAAATATTATGAATGTCAAGGAAAACCGGAAAGAGACTTTTTTGTTTGAAGCTTTTAGCCATCCTATTACTAATTAATTATTGTTGTGTGTTACTTCACTTTTAATTGCCAGTATTTAACATAATGTTTCCTAGATAATACCCTATTTTGCGATTAGCTAAATGCTTTTATGGTTTAGATAGCTACCACAGTTCTTTAAATATATAATTATAATGGCTGGTGCCAAATACATTTGTAGCAAATTAATGGACCCAGTAAATGGCCAGAACAACCTCTTCATTCATTATTTTGGGTGTTCTATAGGCATTCGTAAAGATAAAATGGGCCTCATATCGTAACTTTAATCATAATAGAAGTCTGAAATAAGTTATTATTTTAAGTTATTGGGTGCTGAAGGTTTTAAAAATTAAGTGCGAAATATAATTTATAGATCTTATGATAACTGTAAGAACCTAGTAAAACAATAAAAACTAAGTTATTAATATTAATGTTTAGGAATCCACACATGTATAATAATTTACTATTTTTTAAGGATTAATAATATAAGTAAGAACATAGTTGATTGCACGATCTACAAATATAAGCACCGCGCTAAAGATATGGTAAAAATATATGAGCACATTTATAAGTCAATTTTAAATTTTATAAGGCTATTTTGAGAGAATCTACCATTTTATTAAGTTCATTAATCACTTTTACAAAGTACATCTTGATTGAACTTTAGTGAAAATTTCTTAAGATCCAAGATTATCTGTATTTGTTACTTAAGGTACAATACTTTCAAACAAGTTGCTAAATTATTTTTATATTTCAAACTTTACATTCATAAGTAAAATCTCTAGAGAAATTATTATTAGGTGACCTGGCGGTCTAGGGGTAAGGTGTCAGACTTCTATGCTGGTGGCCGGGGTTCAATCCTCGGTCCCGGCAAAGATTTATCTGATTACCAAACCCTTCCTTCACCTCTGACAAGACATCTTGTGAATGTGGGGAATGCCAGGCCTCCACCGTGGTTCGGATCCCACGTTAAACTGTAGGTCCTTCATTTCATCTCACAATCACCCTACCATTACACATTAGCGTAAGTGTGTATAACCCGAACGGGTAGTAAGATGAGGTGATGATAATAATAATAATAATAATAATGATTTAAAAACAGTAGTGTTTTATTTCCATGTGTCTTGGCTATACCCATTTCAATTACGTTATTAGGGTAAATATGAAGAATGTATGATTTATAGTAAATGTACAGTATAATACAGTACAGTATTAGTTATCTGAGACCTATATAGCAGAGCAGGGCATGCACTGTCATTAATTCGTTTATAAAATATTTAGCTAATCTTGGAAAGTCTCTCCAAATAAACCGGATTTGGGTTTAATATGAATCTCGAAATCTTGGATTTTAGTTATATTTGCCAATTAAACTTGAGCTATAATTTGAATTCTGAACTTATATGAACTAAAACATTTTTTTGTCTAGATTATTTTGTTATTTGTAAGGTTTACAATATTTTTAACGTGTTTCGTGTATTTTAAACTTATAATCATTTATTAAATGTGTAATGTTCACTATTTTACTATATGTTATTACCATATGTTAACCTAATTATACATTTTGATTTGCAATTTTATTTTATTACATCAACTAACTTAACAATATTTATCTATCAACTCTTTATATATTTATGAGCAATATATTTAAGTCTTAAATTATAAATCAAATCCACTCATTACTTTCAACTTGTTTATATTATTATTATTATTATTATTATTAGCACCGCGTCTTACTACCCGTTCGGGTTATACGCACTTACGCTAATGTGTAATGGTTATGTGTAATGGTAGGGTGATTGTGAGATGAAATGGAGGACCTACAGTTTAACGTGGAATCCGAACCACGGTGGAGACCTGGCATTAATTATTTGTAGTATTTATATTTTGGTGGCGTTATATATATTGACCTTTTAAAATTCAACTTCCGGTTTAAAATCATCGATATTTTATTAGTAAATTATGAAAATTGAAAAAATGACACCTGGACAGGGGAATCAAACCCAGGATCTTTAGCTTAGTATGCCAATGCTCTAACAATTGGCAGCAATAAACCAACTACCGAGTCGAAGGTGGCTGAGTTATGTAATAATTAATGATATTAATAAAATCGCACCTTTGTAGCCGATGATTTACGCACGTCCATCACAGACTCTGCCTCAAATGTGAGTGAATAATGACCCTGGGCCCGGGAGTATTTCTTGATAGCTGAGTGGTAAGGGCATTGGTGTACTAAGCTAAAGGTCCCGATTTCGATTCCCATGTCAAGGTGTTATCTTCCAATTTTCAAAATATGACCTCACTAAAACCATAAATAATAGCTTTGGCTATTTGATTCTTATTTTATTAATGGTTGCACATCTTATGGATATTGCATTGCTATTCAATTTCTCATTTATAAATTTTGATCAATAAAATAGGTATCGAATCTAAAGATAGAGAGAGAGCCTTTTCCCTAAGAGGTTGAAAGAAAGAGAACATACACGTTTTGCTAAGAGGTTGAAAGAAAGAGAACATACACTTTTTGCTAAGAGGTTGAAAGAAAAAGAACATACACTTTTTGCTAAGAGGTTGAAAGAAAGAGAACATACACTTTTTGCTAAGAGGTTGAAAGAAAGAGAACATACACTTTTTGCTAAGAGGTTGAAAGAAAGAAAACACACTTTTTGAGAGACCTATACAATTATTACTCAAAGGCATTAGGGAATTATTGCGTTAACAGTTAAGTAGTATTTCTTTACAACTAAAGATCATAAAATTGTACTAATATATTTGCTAATATCTTAGAAACTGTTGGGTGTAAAAAAAAATTATTTCATATAAAAGTTTATTTTTATTTTTAATATTACTACAATTTGGCAATCATAAGATATTTATTATCTCAAATAGTTGCGAAGATATGGAAATTTCCCCTTCTGTAAAGTACCTTAAATTATTTTTCATGGAGAAATGAAACAAGCCAGTTTATTTATAATTTTAATCGACGTCTAGATACGAATTTTAATTAAAATCGTTAGAGCCGATTTTAAGAAAATTGATTCCTTCTCTTTTCGTTTTTTACTAAACTATTCTTACTTTTGGGTTTAAAAAGATTTACAGACAGACAGAATAGCAAATAT